>PVIC010056868.1:0-10817 GCA_004025085.1 Thryonomys swinderianus
TGAAATTCCACAGTGAAATACTGAATCCTTCTACAGACCTTTATTCTCTCTAGTTCTATTCAATATTGTGCTAGAGGTCCTGGCCCATGCAATAAAGCCAGAAAAATTAACAAAAGTCATCTAGATTGGAAAGAAGAACGTGAAAGTGTTATTTGCAAATGATTTGAATGTGTAAAGTCTGATGTAACCACACACAAAAAACTACTATAAAAATTAGTTTTATAATTTTGTAGGAGTCACAACTGATGCATGAAAACCTATTTGTATTTTTATATACTGTCCTATCAGTAAAAGAATCAGGAATTGCCTGACAAGAGCAGCATATGAGACAGAAACAGGTGTTCAGAGGTAGGGTGGGCCCAACATCCTTTACTGTCTGAAGGGAAGCTAAAGATGTCTCACAATTTCAGGATTTCATGACATGTTTTCTTAACCTGTTTTCTGTTGGTACAAGAGAATGTCTGAGATGGAATAATACATAAAGGAAATAAATGTACTTTGGCTCATGATTTTGGACTCTGGGGAAACCAAAATTGGGTGGTTGCCTCCAGCAAGGACCTCATGTTGTGTCAGACATGGCAGGAAAGTAAAGAAGTGACACATGCACAAGAGACAGGAAACGAGTGGTGGCCTTGCTTTATAAAAGTCACTGTCACAGTAACTGTTTCTGTGTGAGTAATAAGTTAGCTGTTTGCTAACTTAAGGTTTAACCCAGTCCTGGGAGAAAGGCATTGATCCCTCCTAATGACTTAATCGCCTCTTTCAGGCCCCGCCTCCTAACCCTGGTACAGTGGCCATCAAGTCTTTCCATGATTTTCAGAGGCGGTAAACCAGGTTCAAACCATAGTGTACAGCATACTGCAAGTCCATGTAATTACTGACAGGACAGAACAAGCACATGTCACTGTCAACAAATAAAAGGGAAATGTTGAATTGAAGGGAAAAAAATCCTTTGTCTATGAAAAAGGTGAGGAAGACAGTGAAGTATAGAGGAGCAAATGTGAATGTTGGCAAGAATGTAGAAGAGAAGGGAGGGTGATGGTTTGAAGGAGAAATGGGAAATACAAAACAAGATCTAAGTGGAAGAGAGAAGGGATGGGATCAGAGCATTAGGGAGGAGACAAGAACTCACTGAGGGAGCAGGGAATGTTGAATTATACTTGGCTCATCGGTTGCTCATATCAGGTGGTCTTTAGAGCCATGAGTGAGGCAAGGACAACTGGGAGTAAGAGAGGAAGGGGAGGGCCGGGGATGTAGCTCAGTGGTTCGGTTGTCTGCCTGGCAACCTCAAGATCCTGAGTTTAATCCCAGGTACCATATACCACGTTGCCAGGCACGGTGGCTTACGCCTATAATCCCAGCACTCAGGAGGCAGAGGCAGGAGGAATGCTGTGAGTTTGAGGCTAACTTGGGCTATATAGTGAGTTCACGGCCAGTCTGAACTAGAAAGTGAGATCCTCTCTCAAAAAAACTAAAAGAGAGAGAGAGAGAGAGAGAGAGAGAGAAAGGGAGGGAGGGAGGGAGAGAAAGAGGAGGGGGAGAGGGGATGGGAGCTATGCAGAAATGAGACGTTCCAGGGAGGGCAAAAAGTGCTACAAATGGAAAGCAGCGGCAAACTTCTCCCTTCACATTCCTGCCTGGTTCCTGGAAGGCTGCTTCCAGACTGCAGAGGCACTTGGAACCATGGCTGAGACTGATTTGAAATGAGAAAATGGAAACTGAAACCTCCCACTTCATTTTTGCCTCACCAGCCATCCAACTACCCTATTTTGCAAATATCCCTGTCAAATTAAATCAGAGAATTATGTAAGCTTAGTGTCTGAGAGCTTGGAAGAAACTGAAGATCATTTTTTACAGATAAGAAAGTCCCAGATATATTAATCCAATTTTTCTTCCCCAGACCTTGCTTTATTACTTTTATTTGAAAAGAAAATTGTGGTAACACTGGATGATTACCAGTTAATGTTTCTGGAGGATTTCATTCCTTTTTAAATGTTTTCTTATCATGGCAAAATATAATAATATAAAATTTATTTTCATAGTTATTTTCATAGTTATTTTCAAGGTACAGTTTGGTGACATTAAGCTCACTCCCATTGATATATAATCATTGCCACCACCTTTCCCAAATGAAACTCCATTAAACAGCATTTAATTCTTAGTTCAATACACAGCCTGCAAGCTCTCGTAAGCACAACAAAGGGCCTCAGGCCCCCCCCCTTGTATTGCCCTGCAGTTATTTTTTTGATAACTGAAGCAGGAAATTTACATATGCACACCTAGATTTATTATGTATAAAGTCATGGAAATATAGTTTTATATAATTTTTAAATTTAAGATTCACATTTTTAGCAGTTTTAGATCTATAGAAAATCTAACAGAGAGTCCCTCTTCTACATCTCCAAGTTTCCCTCTTTAACATCTTGCATTAATGTGATATATTTATTACAATTGATGAGTCAATATTGAAATACTACTATATTAATGAAGATCTATAGTCTGTTAAGGTTCACTTTATGCTGCAGAGTTCTACAGGTTGTGAGCAGTGAGTGCTATTATAATATCATTCTGAATAGTTTCAGTGTGCTAAAAATCTGCACTGTCTTTATCATCCTTCCTCCCTTCCCACCAAACTTGGAAACTACTGATACTTTTACTATCCCCATAGTTCTGCCTTTTCCAGAATGTCAAATAATCAGATTGATTCAGTATGTAGTCGTTTCAAATTGCCTTTCTTTGTCTTAGTAATATATATTTAAAGTGCCTCCATGTCTTTTTGTGGGTGTTGCTGATTTCTTTTTAGTGTTAAGTCGTATTTCATTGTCTAGATGTAGCACAGTTTATCTAATTATTCACACACTGAAAAATATCCTGGTTGTTTATAAGATTTGCCAACTATAAATAAAGTTGCTATAAACATTCATGTACAGACATAAATTTTAACTCATTTGGATAATATCAAGGATTACTATTGCTGAATTGTATAGAAAGAGTGTGTATAGTTTGTAAGAAGCCAAATTGTTTTCCAAGATAGCCGAACCATTTTGTGTCCTACCAACAGTGAGAATTCCTATTGCTTCACATTCCCATCAACATTTGATATTACCAGGGTTTCAGATTTTAGCTATTGTGAATAGATATTTAGTAGTATATTATTTGCTTTAAAACATCCAGGTTCCTATAACATATCATGTGGGGCATCTTTCTATAGGCTTATTTGACATCTGTTTTCTTTCTTGAAGGGTCTCTTCTAATCTTTTGCTTATATTAAAAATTATGTTATTTTCTCATTGAACTTTAAGAATTCTTTGTATATTTTGGATACCACTTCTGTATAAAGTGTGCATTTTTGCAAGTATTATGCAGCTAGTAAGATAACACAGATTGCTTACTTACAAATGGGGATAACTCAGGCCAAAAGAAAAAAACTCAACATGTATGGAACTCAGCCCAACTGGACTAGCAGAGCTGAAAAAAAAAAAAAAGCTGTGAAGTCTTTTAAAAGGTCCCTAAAATTGAGCATTCAAAGAAAGCATGGTGTTCTAAGTGATCTTGTGCTGGTATTATGCTGTTAATGAAATGGTGCTTGGCCTTTGCAGCCTAACACATATGGTGACAGGTGGAGAAACTACAAATAGCCTTGGCCTAAGAATGGAAAAAATGATAAACCAGGGCCAAGGACTTCAAAGTGACTTAATGACAGAAATCCAAGGGGCAGACCTGAGGATACACAGCAGTGGGTTACAGGTCTCCCAAAGAGTTGGCGGGTACAGAGGGCTTTGGGCTGTATGCCACCCCTCACCACCGTGGCTTAGACCAACATAGTAAACCCATTCACAGCATGTCCCCACAGTGCGTCTCATCAATATCAACTCCTTAAAAAGTTCCAAAGCACTCAGTACGTGCTTTTGTTACACCAAACTAAGCCTCTTTGAGAGGAACATTTCCTGGAACAATTGGGCTAAACTGCTTCAAGTTGGGATTGATGCTATTGGAGAATGGAAAGCAGCTCTGCCCACCTGTTGGCTGTCTGTTACCTGAAGGCTGGGTGAGGGCCACGTGTAAAGGACTTAGGAGACCTGGGTTTAATCCCAGCTCCACTTGTCAACTCATTGAACACTTCTGGCATTTGGACTTCCTCATCTTTAAAACAGAGATATGAACTGGCTTTATGGGTAATGAGTACCTAACTAATGAAACAGGCCACTTGGTGCTGTCTTGAGACTCAGGGGGGACAGAGAACTGAACACAAACTCCTAGCCTCCCTCTGCCTCACCCTGGCCCAGCTTCCTTATGATAAGGACATCCTCCTGTCGCCAGGCCACACAATCTCTAAGATTTCTTCTGTCCCCAAACCTGTTTTATTAGTGGCTGCTTGTGCAGTGGTTCTCAAACCCGAGCATGAGACAGAAATTATGTGGAGGAGAAGGGAATATTAACTTGGACAGGGACTGGAGATCTAGTCAGCACTACTACCAAGCTCCCAGAGGTGGCTGATCCTCTTCTCCAAGGACCACTTCTGGAGAAACAAAACACTGGCTGAGAGAAGGACACCAAAGGGGCTTACTCTGGCAGTTCTAAACTTCCCTCCTTCCAAGGGCCTCAGAGTTCCTCAAAGTTCTGCTGTCACCCCCAACTTGAAATTTTTCATTTTTTAACAGGAGGCTCTACATGAATTTTTTGCACTAGACCCTGTAAATTATGTAGCTGTTCCTGTTGTAGCTTTGATTTTCCAAGTCTACTTGGATGGATGAACTAATGTCATTTTCAAAAGACACCTTAAAAACTAAGAGTTTTGAAGCTATTTCTACACCCAAACAAATAGCCTTCTAAGAAAATTGCTCTTTTAGTTAGTTGCCAGCATCTTACCTCTCTGCTAATACACTGGGCAGAGGTTGGTGGGTGTAAGCAGCTAAGCCTTGAGCTAAAATAGTTCTAGTCTATCTTCCTTTCTGAGCATCTCTCTCCCTTCTTTGGCCTTCCTCTCTTCTTCCCCCTCCCTCCTTTCCTCTTCCCTCTGCACACCTCAATCTTCAAGGAGAAAGCAATATTATGACATACCTATGCACCATTTTTGAGGATGGAGGACTCTACCTTTTGACTCACATTACTACCTGCTCAGCCTCTTAGCTGCCCCCAAATCCTGCCCCTAAGAGGAGAGACCTTTAGGTCCCCAGTCTGCAAGCACACCCAGGAAGACTCCAACTGCATGCCCAAACTTAGCAAGGTCAAGGCTAAAAAGATGAAGACATCCCATCTTTTTATAGGATGGGATTCCCTACCCTGGCACACCTCTTGGGTTTGCTTTCCTTTTGGTCAGAGCTGATAATAGCTCTTGGATTTTAAAGAGCCTTGTAGTCGTGAGTGTGGACAGCATAGGGAAATAAATACAAAGCCAAAACTCATTTACATTGCTTCCCAGAAGTAAATGGTACTTATGAAAACAGCTTAGACAAGTTTTGCAAAGAGGACCTAAAGAACAGGAATTTAAAAGGACTACTACCTGAATTAGCACTTTATCAGACTGATTAGAAAGAGTCTGAGTTTCAAAGTGGCAGCTAAGGATTATGAGGACATGCTCATTGAGAATGTCATTCTACTGGAGTATGATTCCAATTTTAGGAAAGACTGCCTGGAATGATGAGATGTTAGCAGACAAAGACAAAGAATACTAATTAGATTTCATCAATCATGGAGAAGTCACACAAGTAATTTAACTGTATTCTTATAGCCCCAAAGTTTGTATCCAGGAAAACTTTGTGCAAATTATAAAAAGGATTTCCTTCTCCCAAACACCTTTTTTTTTTTTTTTTTTTTTTTGTAAGAGTAGGACAATTTAGTGGAGAATAGGAAAGGGGAATAAGAATAGCTCATAGGAGATAGGAAGGGTCCCAAATGTGTTGCCAATGAGCCCACTTCTCAAAGGAAGTTTCATGGAGCAAAATCACAAAGGGTGGGTATAAAATATATAAAAACCAGAATCCCATAATCAGTCAATAAGATTATAAGATAGTCTCTTAGGTAATATTGATCCAATAGTAACAAGAATATATGACCTTATTAATCTTGGTTGATAATCTGTAGTCTTAGTCTTAAATCTTTTTTTTTTTTGAGACAGGGTCTCGCTTTGTAGTTCAGGCTGGCCCTGAGCTCACTATGTAGCCCAGGCAAGCCACCACGAACTCAGCAATCCTCTTGTCTCTGCCTCCCGAGTGCTGGGATGACAGGCGTGAGCCATCACGCCCGGCATTGTGGTATGCGGTGTTGATTGCTGGTGGGCGTGAGTCTCCATGTGCTAACCCTCGGCCCTTAGTCTTAAATCTTATCAGTCTTAGTGGTCTTAGTCTTAGTGGGTGTAAGAGGATGGCCCACCCACAAAGAGATAATGATCTATCTATACAAAAAAGGTCAAAAGGGTGGTACCAATAATCTCAAATTTCTGTTCATCCCTTAGGAAAGTATGCAAAAATGGCCATCCTGACTTTAATCTTCTTCAGATGCACCTCCATCCACAATTTCTGTGTTCTCATGCTCTGCACTGACTCTCTTGAGGGTCCAGCTCTGTCTGACTCCTTACAATAATTCCACTTGTTTTAGCTGTCTGTTTCATTCCCTTCCCTGAAGAGGTACCCCCAACTGCAGTCAGGCGAGAGGGCTTTAGTTTCTACCTAACTGCTGTGAGTTGAGAGGGATCAATGTAGAGGAGACCTCAGTCAGGGATGCTCTCTAGAGAGGTAATCTAGCCCCAGATAGAAGTCATGTTGTAAATTAGCAGTTATGACCTGTCTTTACAAGGTCAATCTGGCAGATCCTAATAAAAGGAATCTAGCACATTTGTCATTGGTTTTATCTTCCGCGTGATCACTTGGAGTTTGGCAGTCTCTAGGCAAGAAAAAAACAAAGTCCCCAAGAAATTAGAACATGTATAATCAAAGCATGAGCACTAGAATGGAAAAGCAGGTTAGGAAAAGAGCCACATTTAAAAACTGCTCTTAAGGTACTGGAATTGCGATTGTAATCTGCTGGCTCTTAGACTCCTCTACTGATGCAGGTTGTATATATATGTCTGATATTTTGTTGTAAGGCTCTCCTGCTTTAGCACTGAGAAGATAAAGAGGTTGGTGGGTTTGAAGGATAATTTTAGCTAAGAAATTTAAAAGCTGTAGTTGAGCTCCTCCAGATTTTACCATAGTTTTCCTAATGTTGCATACCAGTGGTCAGCTACTGGTGTAATTAGACTGCCAGAAGGAAGTCAGTGACTTAAGCCCCTTTATAGATCTAGCTCTATTATTATAGGATTCTTTTTGTTTTTATTTTATTTATTTTATTTATTTATTTATTTATTTATTTATTTATTTATTTATTTATTTATTTTTTGCGGTATTGGGGATCAAACTCTGGCCCTTGCACATCCAGGGTTGGTGTGGTACCACTTGCACTAAATCCCCAGCCCATATTTTATTTATTCTTTTCTGCCATATGTTTCAGACCAAGTTAAAGTGAAACCTGTATCAATCAAAATTCTCTTACTATCCATCAAGGTCAATTAAGTCTCCTCAGGTATCACACTAGAACCATACATAGAAGAACCGTCAGTGCCGGCCGTCAGGTAGGGCATGGCCTTGCTTGACTATGCTGCTTTCAATGAAAGCATGGGAAACTTTTCCCTCTTGGTGACCTTCCTTTGGCACAGTTTACATTTGCTGAATTTTTGTCTTCTGGCAGAAGAGATTGTGGCTAAATGTGGTCCAAGGGCCACAGGATCACAAAGGAGAGACACAGTAAGATCTAGCCAGGCTCTGACCAGTTCCTTACACCTCCAGTCTGCCGTTGCTAGCACTGGATGGGGTAAAGTCTAAGAGACATCTTAGACTGGGTACTGAGCAGGCAAAATGGAGAAAAAAGCTGTCAGAAGTAGACATCTACAGCATGGCAGTTAGAACCTTGGCAAGCCCTTACTGTTTAGAATTCATACTTTGCTCACCCAACCTCCTGAGCAAGTAGAGCCTGGTCAGAGCCTGGCTAGCGGATCTTACTGTGTTCCTCCTTTGTGATCCTGTGGCCCCTGGACCATATTTAGCAATAGTCTCTTCTTTTTCAAAGCTTCAGTTAACATATGTTTGAGAATAGTGTCTGGCCTGGAAAGATGTTCTGGAAAGAAGTCATTGCAAGAGCTAGTCTTCTGGGGACTAGGGTGTAACTATTCTTTAATATCTGTTTCTGCTTAAAACTGTTATTAAACTCCTAAGGTTCTCTAGGAATGTTGTGCTCTATCAATAAAATTATTTGTGTTATGAAAACCAGTCTACATAATTCTTGAGGGAAGAGAAGTCAATCTCCAATTCTGCCTGAGGACTGAAAGGCAGATAAATTTGGACTAAAACTTTTACATTTATTCTTTGAGAGTTTCAGGATTAAATCTGATCAGGGCCAGATAAGTGAAGGTCAGCTTTATTCTAGAAAGGTCCAGGGAAGGGAAACTTATCATTCTGGAAACTTGATCCTGAAATTCAACAGCCATACAGAAAAGAATTTCCCTAGACCAAACACTGTTGTAAACCACATTATCTCTGATGGGCAGAGCAGTAGAGAAAAGACAGAAGAATGACTCTAAATTTGACCCAAGAACTAAATCCTAACCATCTCAGATGTAGAAAGACCATTAAAATCAAGAGATTTCCCAAGTTTTCGCAGGTTGGTCTGTAATCCTTGGCACAAATGGCTCTATAGACAAAAGCTCTGTTGACTCCAACTGCACTGCCAAGCAGAAAATTAAATTTGAATAATCAAAGAATCTAAATGGCTACTTTTTAACCTTTTGAAAGAGTGTGAGAGAAAATGAAAATGCTCCAACTATATTGTTTAGGTCTTACTAATAAATGACAATCAAAAATTTCTAAAATCCCAGCCAGCAGAAAGAATCTATTACCTTCAGGCACACAGACACATGATGGTCCAGAAGAGATCTCAGCCCTAGGAAAAAGATCTCTTTGGGACATTTTCACTTCACCTCTTTCACTTCCCCAACAGCAGTGCTGCCTAGGCTTTCTTTAAACCCACTCTGAAAGTATGTATCCCTGGAGAGCTGTAATATACTTAAGAAATTCACATATTAAAGACTATATCCCTTGTTTCTCATTAGAAATCAATGTTGGATTTAAGCATAATGTTAACATCTTTCCAGTCTAGTTCATAGACAGTAAATCCTCAAAAGACTTCATTGTATGGGCCGGAGGGTTAGCTCAGTGGTTCTGGCACCTGCTGCGCAAGTGCAAGCACCTGAGTTCGATCCCCGGTAACCACATATAATGCTGGGCATGGAGACACGCCCACCAACAATCAACACCGCATACTACAATGCCGGACGTGGTGGCTCACACCTGTAATCCCAGCACTCGGGAGGCAGAGACAAGAGGATTGCTGAGTTCGCGGCGGCTTGCCTGGGCACCATAGTGAGCTCAGGGCCAGCCTGAACTATAACGCGAGACCCTGTCTCAAAAAGCAAAAAAAAAAAAGACTTCATTGTACTTACCAGGGTCATCTAAAAGCTTTCAGATCTTGTTGGATCTGTTTGAGGTCACTGAGAGAAAAGGACATACGAACACAGGTAGGCCCATATTTGCCATTTACTTACTGTCCTTGAGAGGCTTGAACAAAATCAGCTAAGAATGGATATAATTCAGCAGAGGCTTGGATTACAGCTGAATGAGAAGCCTAACCTTTAGGATCCAAAAGAGAGTGAGGGGAAACCTCAGACTCAGTACTAGTGACCGTGGCTTTGATTAAAGTTACCACAGAAATCTTGTCCTAGGGTCTAAAGGGTGAGGAGTAATTTGGGGCTCAGTGATAGTACCTTAAGGCCCAAGTTGTCTGTCCTCCACTCCATTTAAATTTACATTTTTAACACATTTGAACACATTTGATAAAGATTATCTTTTAATGCAAAGAAGATCTGAACACAAGGCAATTCTGACCATTATTCCTTTTTTACAATATGGTTCTAGTTGTGATATACTACCATAATCAATACTTCTCTCTGTATTTAATTTTGGCTCTAGTGGGTAGGCAGACCATGCAACTCTGACACTGAGTTCCCCAAAGAAATCCAAGAGGAAGAATGGTGTTCCTTTAATTTCTACTTGATTTCTACATCCTCAAGTCATCCCCCAAGGTAGCCTGCTCCAGAGCAGGTGACAGCCATCTGAAGGGTAGAAGATAGTTCAGGTTGGACTAACCACCTTCACTGGCTCTCAAACCTACCTTCCCCAGGAACTCACACCCCTAAACCCACCATGTGTTTCAAAAAAGCACAAATTACAATTGGTTCCAGCTGTAATGGCCCTGTTTAAACAAGGAAACATTGCTAGCAAAATTAAACTGAAAATCAAGAGATGCATACCACTACTTTCTAATTCTCTGAAAAAGAGTGAAGAAAAGAAATCAGTGCATAAATTAAAGTGCTTCTTAGCCTGCAAAAGAGATCATTTCCAGAGACAGGCAGTCAAAGTAGTACTTGGTGAAGTCTCACCTTGGACCCTCAGGCAAAGTTCCTGAGACAACTGTGTCATTTGCTTAACCTCTTGGCCAATCTTCCTCAGCTGGTAGGACAAAGCTCAGTTTTTTTTTAATTGAATTCTTTATTGGTACAATTTATATACATCTCAAAATCACATATAACATTGGGAAATTTGTACCAGTATATGCCACAAGTTAATTCTCATTTTTACCCATATCCCTACCCACTCCCCCCTCCTCCCCCCTTTATACATACTCTTTTATTTTCTTTCTGTATCATATTTATTCCTTCCCCTCATCAC
>PVIC010056869.1:0-10822 GCA_004025085.1 Thryonomys swinderianus
GGAGGGGGAGGGGGAGGGAGACAGAGGCCTTGCTTTTGGAAAATGGGAGTGTGTGACAGGCGGTTGCAGGAACGTGTTGCTTCATCATAGACAGATAAATAGAAAACACAAGGTCTTGCATTCAGTTTCTTTTGGGTGGTTCTCATTGTGGGGATGTAATCTGAGCAGCCTGCCAGGCAAACTGGTAGGGCACAGGGGCAAAGAGGTGAACTTTCCTTTGACTTCCTTTGTTCATAGTAAATGTCCCAAGAGATCAAGTGGAATAGAAAAGTCTCAAGTTTGCTACCAAAACAAAAAAAAACTTCATAACTCTTCTTTCTCAATTTATAATACAAGGATTCCTGGTGTGAGGATCGCTGTATGGAATGGTGGGGGATGGTGTTTAAAAAAAAAATGAGAGCCTTGAGTGACTATCCTGTGCCATATTTTACTGCAGGGGAAAGAGTAGTAAAGAGACCACAGTGGATCAACCTAACAATTCAAAACTTCTGAATAGTTGGTCAGTCAATAAAACTTATAAAATTCTTCAATTTTTTATATGTAAAGGTGTTTGAGTATGTTCTTGGGTGATGTAGTTCCTCAGCCTCAGCACAACTTACATTTTGGACTAGCTAATTCTTTGTAACCCAGGGCTCTTTTATTTTTTTGTGGGTACCAGGGATCGAACTCAGGACCTCACAGTTGCCAGGCACTCACTGTGCCACTTAGCTATATCCCCAGCTTCCCAGGGCTCTCTTATGTGTTGTAGGATGTTTAGCAGGATTTCTGCCTATTCCTCAGTGCTGGGTAGTTCCCCTCACTCCGTATGTGACAACATAAAACATCTCTAGATAGTAGGAAATATTCTCTGGAGGATGAAGGTACAAATGAACAGAAACCAGTGCTTCATGGCATGGCTGTTGACAATGGTTTGTTGGCCAGGACCACTAGCATCACTTTAGTCAAATCTCAGGCTGGTCAGGAGGAACCTGTAATTTTGTTGACTGATTCTGTAAGGTTGAGAATTACCATCCCAATCTGAGAGATGGGCAAAAATGACTAAATGTATACATAAGTAATCTGAAGTGATATGAAGCCTTTATACATACATAGCCTTTATAGGATGCAACATCTTCTCTTTAGCCAGTAGTCCTCAGAAGGAGAAGATGGCAAGAGGACAGAACAATGCTCTAAGGAAGAGATGTAATATTATTTGTTGTGGTGCTGAGAATTGAACTCAAGCCCCTCACACTCACGCAGCAATATACTGAGTCTTTTTTTTTTTTTTTTTTGTGGTCCCTAGGATCAAACTCAGGACCTTGCACTTGCCGAGCAGGCATGGTGCCACTGAGCTAAATCTCTGGCCCCAGTATATCTAGTCTTCTAAAATTTTTTAAAAAATTATAATTTGAGCTAGGGTCTGCATAAATTGCTAAGGTGTCCAGGCTGTGCTGAAACTTGTGATCCTCCTGTCTCAGCCTCCCACAATGACTGAACTATAGGTGCGTATCACCATACCTGGTGCAAAGTGTAAGTTTAAATAAAATCACGGACAATCTCCTTGAGGAGCAATTTTGTCAGAGACTGTGTGAAGGGAAGGACTCAGGCCTAAAAATACTTAAGGCATGAAGGAAGATCAAAAAGGAAAAGCTCAGACAGGTTTAGAGGACAGTAACAAGGCTAGGGTGATAAGAGTAAATAAGTGTGCTGGAAAATATTTGGAGAAAAGATGTGAGAAACAATGAATGAATGAATGAACTTGTCTCCTGTGTGTACTGCTCTTGCATGTGAGGATTCTTTGATCTTTTTTTTTTTTTTTTTTGAGAGAGGGTCTCAATTTGTAGTTCAGGCTGGCTCTGAGCTCACTATGTAGTCCAGGCAAGCCTCGAACTCAGCAATCCTCCTGTCTCTGCCTCCCGAGTGCTGGGATGACAGGCGTGAGCCACCATACCCAGCACTGTGGTATGTGGTATTGACTGCTGGTGGGCATGAGTCTCCACGCCCAGCATTGTATGTGGTTACGGGGATCGAACTCAGGACCTTGTGCTTGCAAGGCAGGCGCCGGAACCACTGAGCTAACCCTCTGGCCCAAGGATTCTTTAATCTTTTTGGTCCTCAACTTTCTCTTCTGTAAATCATGACTAATACTTGTACCTTACAGATCTGTTCTGAGGAATTAAATGTTCAAATGGTAATAAAGATTGGCAAGGAGATAGTACATATTTCTATTTCTGAGCTCTCAATACTTAGTGTTTTATATCGTTCATTACAAAATAATATTATAAACATTGTTTAAAAAGAAAAATTTAGATCTACCACATCAGAGTTGCTAATATAATCTTCCAGGTGGAGACTGGAAATTACATTTGTAACACATTTCCCCAGGTGATTCTTGAACATGTACAATACTTTGAGAATCTTCGTTCTTTTCATATAGTTGTATGCTGACCTCTTTTTAGTTATTTGAAGTGCTCTAGCAGTGGAATTTCCAAGTATGAAAATACGCACCTGAAATCCTGAGGCCTTCCCAAGGATGGATTAGGTTTTAGAACCACTGTGGTATGTTCAGTGGATTATACTGAATGGGTTCAATGTCCTGGTGAAGCTTGCTGGCTTGAATATAAAGAGAACCCCTGAAGAAACGAATTCTTTTTTGGTTTGCTCAAGTCAATTAATAATATTAAGAAACAAAAATGCTTCTAGATCCATTGTGAGATAAAACTAACTCTGAAGTAGAACAGTATTATGTCTGCCATGGTGTCCATGAGGAAAGTTAAAGTCTTCTAAAGCAAAAGAGTCCTTGGTTATAATTATATAAATTTCTTTTGCTTTGCACTAAACTCTCTGTTTTGCTGACCTGTCCATGTTCTTATGCTTTGGTAATTTAATATGGTAACCTTGAACTTCTGTAACGTGTGTCCTAAGTGTTTAGTATTTGGGATCATTTCAGTCCTTAACCATTCTTCAACATGCTACTCTGGTTATTTTGCTCAAACTTAGTTGCCTTAGGGAACTGCAAAGATTCAATCTTACCATGTCTTGAAGCTGCAGTGGTTTTTCTGCCTTAAATTTCCCCTGTGTGAGTTCAAGAGGTAAGAGATTGTCTGAGGCAACACTGAAGGAAACTGTATCTTGAGTCAGCAATTGGATTAGTTGGTTTGAATCTCTCTTTTTTTCACAATGGAAGGGATGAAATGAAGGAGTTTTGAATTGATTTATTTGGTATAGAAAATGTACCAAAGCTGAAGAAAGAATGCCTTCCTATTGTTTAGTTGTTGAAGTACATCTCATAGTTCAGAATGAGGGCCAGGACTGGAATGGGGGGAAAAGAAAGTCTACTTTTTGTTCTTTCAGTTCACCTGGTAAGTAGTATAAATTAATTGCATTAATCATTAAGATTCATATACAAATAACAAAGTTAAAAAACAAAAGATACTGATATTCATCTTATACCTGACTAACATTACATTAAGAATTTCTCATTGACTGCCCATGAAATAGTTTCATGCTCCTATCTCTCAGATCAGAGGACAGAGACTAAAAGATATTTGGGCCCATTCCAAAGATTTTTTAAGAGTGCTTATTTTTCGAGATTGGATATATTCCACTCAGCTTTTCCCCTATTTTTTTAACCACCCAAAAGCATTTTAAATTAATGTTCTTTCTAGGGTTGTCAGGTAAACTTCAGAATACGCAATTAAATTTCAATATTTTATGAACAGATAAATATTTTCATATGACATCTCAGATATTGCAGTGTATACACATATAATAAAAATATATTTATCTGGAATTGAAATTTATGTCAGTATCTTATCTTTTTATTGTTAATTGTGGAAACTCTCATTGCACCTATGTGAATTAATACGTTAAACTTCAGCAATATTTAGCTGTGGTTCTTTACGTTCAATCTAAGAGAATCTCTGAGGCAAGTTATTTATTTTTTTCTACCAGAAGAAAATTGAGGAAACAGAATTATGTCTCTGAATTAAAGACACTTTAGAACCTAAGATTTCGTGTTTTTTTTTTTTAAAGAAAGAATTTGGGTTAGAAGCTGTCGTCTGTCCTATGTCCTTAAAGTGGCTGTGGCAGTAATTCGGTATTTCTTACCAGACTCCAGGACTTATTTTACCACGTAAGAAATGATGGAACCGAAAGGATTACATTGTGTTTCCTTCTTTTAAATCTTTGTGGGCCTGCTTACAGAAGAGCTCCTTGAGCTACTGCGTGTTCCTTTGTTTCTTAGCCCGCAGCGGAGGCTGAGATCAGCCTTGGGGGAGCAGCTTCTGTTCTGCCACAGGTGGGCCTTGTTTTCCTGCTTGGGACTGGCGCGGTGGCGGAAGTCGGCCTGCTGCGGGGAGGCGGGGCCCCGTGTCTCCTGCTCCCGCCTGAGGCCTGCTTTGCCCCACAGTAGCTCCGATGGCCGCGCGTAGGTACGCGCACACGGCCCTGAGGCGAGGCAGTTCAGGCCTCACCGGATCGGGGCTGCTGTGGAGGGGAAAGTGGAGCCCCGGAAACCGGGGCATCTGCGACCCCCAGCCCCAGGGGAGGAAGCGCGCCATGCCCCGCATGAGACGTGAGCAGTCCCGCCTGGTCCGTCAGCCATCCTGCCGCTGCAGCCTCCTCTCCACGCTGGGCCCGGACTGTGTGGTGGGGCCTGGGAAGAGCCGGGAGTGGGCACCAGAGAAGCAAGAGCGCGGTGCCAGGTGCCAGGGCCACGGAGCCCGCTCCCGGGCGAGGGGTGGCGGCGGCGGCCTGCGCAGGCCCGGCCTCTGAGCCCAGCGCCTGCGCGCGCCGTGCTTTCTGTGCTGACTGACAACGTCATGTGATAGAAGAGTTCTACGGTTCTAAGAATTTTTTCTCTTAAAAACAAAGCAATAAACCACTTTCTGTGGGGGAAAAAGTGCTTCTTTTCTTAATTTCCTATTGAGTCAAAGGTCCATCTTGGTGAGATACACGCCATTGTGATTATGTTTACCACCTGTGCTAACCTTTTGCATACAAAATACCTTATCGCTTGTTTCAGCCCACTTAGTGTAAAGCTCAGGACAAGATGGCTGCACTTCATGGCGGGTCTTCTTCCCCTGGTAATGGTTGCAGTTTCGATGGATGCATCGTAGTCCGGTTTAAGATTTGGCAAGGGTGCTTGGTGGATTCCCCTTCACTTTGAGATGGGCAAACATGTCATCTCATGAAAAGGTAGTAAGAAGCAAGCAAAGACCGAATAATTAAATATTTAATTTCTTTTTCTCCACGACAATGTTGAAGACTGTTAATTGCTCTTACAGGAACCTGCTTTTCCCTGGAGAGTCACTGATCCTGCTCATCCAGAAAATTGTTCTCAGGATCTACAGATACAAGGTATGCTCACATTTCATCCTTTAAGCTGTTTATTGTTTCTATTAGAAGTTAACTTCAGCAGTTCCTTTTGTAAGAAGTCCTGTCTGGTTTGGGGGAATTTTACTGTAGTTAATCCCTTTGATCCCTGGCAACAGTTTCTTGCCAGGAGGAGCTCAAAGACAACAGGGTGAAGTTCTTACTCTCTATAAAGTGGGGGCGAAAGTTGGAACTGAGAAAGTGAGGACAGATTTAGAATGTGGACTTTGTCTTAGAGCTAGGTGATGAAATGTGAACTGTTTTTATTACAGCTCTCATGTAGTTGTAATAAATAGTTGAACCTTAGCATGACAGGCGCTATATTACTGTACTTACCCAGAAGTTAAGTCTCATATTCTAAACAATTCTCAGTTTAGAGAATTTGAGTCTCAAGCCACTCTATTCTGGCAATTCTGAATGTGGTAATCTTTCCAAGGTAGCTTGTTCTCTAGAATCCTAAAGTCAAAGTAAAATATGTGAAGATTAAATTCTAAAACATAGCTTTGTGTACCTTGTATTGGGTTTGAGGAGCTAAGGTGAGGAACAGAGTCTGCAAACTTTTTCTGTAAAGAGCCAGATAGCAATATTCCAGGCTGCCACAGTTACTCAGTTCTTCCATGTAGCAATGGAACAGTCCTAGGTAATATGTGGAGTGTAGCACCATCCAAAAAAAATATTTTCTCATACTTATTGACATTTGAATTCTTTTTTGCATGTTGTGAAAAAATTCCCACTAGCTCAAAGGTTTGGAAAGAAACCAAATTACTGGTCGGAGGCTGGTTTTGGCCTGCAGCTTGCAGACAGCAGACCCTTGCCAATGAAGCATCAGGTTCTGCCAATCTCCACTTGGTTTGTACTCACTGACAGTGTCCAGATCTTGGATAATGCTTGTGCTGTATGAATGATGTGCTAAAGAGACCAGATCATCCAGATCAGGATTGTCGGTGCCTCCTTGGCTTAGATATCATCTCTTCAACTCTTATGTTGTGGGACAAAAACAGAGAATATCACAACACTGATGACTTTAGAGGAAATCAGGATGTGAATTCTATGTGATCTGGGGACAAACCACTTGCAGCTGAGCAATTCAGACTTACTAGACAGAGGTCTTCCAACCCCTTCTGCTTTCTCAAGCTTCCCTAGCCAGGTAGCAGGACGTAAAGGAGTTGTCAGAGTGGCTACAGCTTTTCAACAGGTCATTTGGCAGAATGCGTCTTTAAATTTAGTTTTTATTGCTTTTCTGTGATTAAAGGGTTTCATTCTAAAAACTTGGCAAGGAGTATTTGCTCATAGGCATACCTCATTGTAGACACGACCAAGTACAGGAGGTAAACATACCTGTATAACACTCCCCGTGTCTTACTGCGTACATCCAACTACAATAAATAAGTCAAAATGTTATAATTGGAGAAGAATTCTCTCAGAGAATAGATCGTTACAAGTGCCTTCTTTACATTATAAGTAACCTTAAATAGTGGTCTTTGAAAATTATAAAGGGAGTTTACATTGTAAAATTTTTCTAAATAGTTACTCCCTAAATATGTGCAAATTAAGATTATATTTAAAAATTCAAAGTGCTGCATACTCATGTCAGCCACTGATATTCTGTGTGGCCTCAAATAAGTTAGTTCACCACTCTACTCTGTGTCTGAGTTGTTTTGGTGAAAAGTAGAACTTGAGCTGTGTGAAACTAAAGGGCTTTTTGTATGCTCATGACCTACAAGGTAAAAAGTGGTATAGTAGGTGAAGTAAGGTAGATAAGCTTTATTAAAATCATTAAGTAAAAGAACATAGATTACTTAAGTGGTGTTATGGGCTGAAGTGCGTTCCTTTAAAAATCCCTAAATTGAATTCTTAACCCCTAAAGTACCTTATTTTGATATCAACCATATTTTGATATAGGACCATTAATGAAATAGTTAAGGTTGAGTGAGGTCATATGGGTGGACCATGATCCATTAGACAGTATTTGGAGATAGGTCTTTTGAAAGGGTGATTAAGTTAAAATGAGGTCAGCAGGATGGGCCCCAAAATTCAATGTGACTGATGTTCTAAGTAGAGAAAGACACCAAGGATGGGCATACACAGAGTAAGGCTATCTGTAATCCGTGGAGAGAGGCCTGATTGGAAATCAAACCCAAAGACACATTGATATTGGACTTCTAGCCTCTAGAACTTGAAACATTTTGTTGAAGTCACCCAGCCTATGTTGATTATATCAGTCTTAGCAAATTAATGAACATCCCTTAATTTAGTAGTATGTGTAGAAGGAACTAACCCTTGCATTGAGCTTATAGAACAGAGGTAACTGCAGGAGCAGAGCTTCTCTCCATGCACTGTCCCCTGCAACCTATGGTCAGGAGAGTCTGGAGGACTGGGTTAGAAGGTAGAGGTGATTGGTTTGTGCGGATTTTCCTACTCTCTGTCTTGCAGAAAATGCTCAGTGTTTGGGATACTAATAAAGTCAAAATTATCATCTGTTTTAAGTGTATTTGTCATATGTCTCTTGGCAAGTATTCCTTTTACATCTGACAAATATTTATATCAGGCCCTGATTGATATAAAGAAGCAGTTCCAAAAGGTTTTGTATAAAAGCCCTAATGAACTGCACAAGGATTCCACCCAAGATTTTCACCATTTAACTTCATGGATCAACCAACCAAGTTAACTAGCCACAGATGTTTTGTTTATAACTGGAGGAATTCATGTGAGGTTCGTGATGACATTTCCCTGTCTATAAAATGCTGCTGGTTAAACAGAGATACTGTGCAAAGCATTTGGAGCTTCTGTCTTGAGAGGCAGTTCTTAAGTGTAATGGTTTAATGGTCATTTAGCACAATGGGCCTTCCGAGTATAATATCATTTGCCTGCCAGTTAAAATGAACGCTTCTCTGTGGGAAGTCAAAGATCATGTCAGCATAACCTGGGTGAGGTGAAGGAGAGAATGGAGACGTGAATGCCAAAATAGAGGATGGGGAATATAATTTGTCTTAGGCCTAGGCTCTGCATAAATCCAGTGCAATTAGAAGCACAACCAATTTTCACTGATTAGGAAAAATACACTGCATTGGTGACAAATTTTACTTTCCCTTTTGAAATATGCTGGTTTATTTTTAATTTTTCCTATTTATAACCTGATAATTTTTTTCATTTGATTTAGTAACTTTATCTACTATTTTATTGATAAAATTAAATAAGAAAAACAGAGCTCAGTTTGCCTACCCTGAAACTTCTGTATCTGTGTTTGCATTCTACCTTCAGATACGTGGGGTAGTGGATGTGTCTTCTCTTGTTTAAATTCCATCCCTCTGTTGAGGCCCTTGGTGCTGCCTGTCCACATTTCTTGGTGACCTCAATCCCTCAAGACACCTTGCTTCTATTATGTTCAGTCTGTTTCTGCTTATGGGTTGCTTTGTTATCTGAACATGGAAATATAGACTGTATTTGGTGACATCTCTTTCTTTCACTGCCCTTTGAAATTAATTTCATCTAGGCCCTTAACTTTGTGTGTATTAGTTTCCAGTGCTGTCCTGAAAGCTATCGTAATGGCCACCTTTGATCCTTAGGATTCTTCAGGGACTGAGAAGGTTCCTACCTTCCTCTGACATCAGGCACACCCTTCATCCTTCTTGATATTTGTTGCATCCTCTCAGAGGCTCTTGATGCTTGAAGTCTTTTATTATGCCCTGCAGTATGGCTGGTCCTCTTGTTCTTACCCTGGCCATCTTTCTTGCTCATGCTCCATATGTTCCATGGGCAGTGTTGGTTGCATGTACTTTTAGAATATACATTTTGCCCAGTCAGTACCCTGTAACCCTACATCATCAGCCTTGTTGTTTATTGTGAACTCCAGAGTCAAGTATTCAACAGAAAATGGGTATTTCTACTCAAACTTGCTATCTCAGACCCAAGCTTAGTTTAACCTCTTAGCTTGTTCTTTCTTTATTACTAATCTCAGGTTCTGGCAGCAGCATTCTACAGCAGAGATCCGTAGTCTATGGACTGTATGCCCAATCTACCTTACACACAGGCACACACATACATACATATATATGTTTTAACATGTAGTTTTGTGAGATTTTTGGAATACAACCATGTCCATTTTTTTATATCTTCTAAAAGAAGACATTTTCTGACATACAAGGCTCGAAATGCTGACTCTTTATAGAAAAAAAAATCATGTTCCAGTGTATTGAAATCATTGGGCAAGCTTGTAAATGGACAGGTTTCTGGATAATATTTCCAGAGCTTTCAGGGATCTGAAAATGTGCATCGCTAACAGGTTTCCAGATAATAGTGGTCTACTAACTATAGTTTGAAGAGATTCTAGTAACAGTGTTTATGGTTATGTTGTCATTCACTTATATCTCATTAATAGAGATTAATTTTCTCCTCAAAATTTTATCCTCAAAAATATACATCTTTGTACAACATGACAAGCTCTCAGGGTCTCCTATTATCTACATATATGTTTCATCAGGTTGAATTTAGATATGGATCCTAATAAAAGGTTGGGCATTATGCTATTAGGAGCAGGAATTATTTTATTTTGTATCAGACACTTACAGTATTAATTAAATTGAATCCTTATAATGAAGATATTTATTTGGTCTCCATTTTCCAGATGAGCAAACTGAGTTGCAATGATGTCATATAGTAAGATAATGAAATCAGAATTTGATCCAGGTGTTCTGGTTCTAAGAGCCATGATGTAGGGAACCTCTCATAACCTTTTCCTATCCCTCTGTCCATGGTGATTTTGTTATTTTATTTCAATATTATAATATGTATAAATCTAAACTTAAATAGTCTCCTATGCTGATATTTCTTGTGTAACTACAAAACCATACTGAAATGAATACAAACAAAAACAATAAACTCTTAGTGAATATAAAATTGCTCTGAGGCATTATTGCTGCTTTTGTGCTTAGTAAATTGTCTTGTGGCATCAATTAGTGTTGGTTTGCTGCATGGAGGCAGCCTGAGGCATGTCCTGTAACTATTTCTTTTTCAAGTTCTTATGAAATTTTTATTTTTATACCATTTGATGACATCTGGCCCAAATATGCCACACAAATATTAAATTGACCTTTTCCCCATTATTAAACTTTTTCCAGATAGTGCAGTTGTCCCACACGCAATAAAAGAAATTAGCCCTAAATCCCCCTGGGAAACTGGACGTTAAGATGGTTACTTGTAGACTCCAGTCTGAACAATTGTAGCCCCCAGAGGAAGCAGCATTCATAGCGGAGGAATGGTTAGGACAGCTCGTTACCAGCCCAGCCGAATTTTAGACAAATAATTTGTGTTGGATATCCAGCTGCTTAGCACCCAGATATGTTAAAACATAAGAAAAATTGCTTTTACCTCCCCTAGCAAGAGGTTATTCATCCCATAGGAAGTGGACTTTGGGAATAGGCCTCTAAGCCAGTAGAAGGAAGGACCATCTCAGTGCTGAGGCACACAG
>PVIC010056870.1:0-10829 GCA_004025085.1 Thryonomys swinderianus
TTTTTTTTTTTTTTTGAGACAGGTTCTCGCTTTGTAGTTCAGGCTGGCTCTGAGGTCACTGTGTAGCCCAGGCAAGCCTGGAACTCAGCAATCCTCCTGCCTCTGCCTCCCGAGTGCTGGGATGTTAGGTGTGAGCCATGCCTGGCATTGTAGTATGTGGTACCAGGGGTCGAACTTGGGACCTTGTGCTTGCCACGCAGATATTGAGCTAAATCCCTTGCTCGAAATGTTACATTTTAAAGCAGATATATTTAATGTGATTTAAACATCACGGACTGGAGAGGTAGGTGAGTGGGTGGTGTGCGGGGTCGCAGGCAGCAGGAGCCTGAGGGCCCAGGTGGAGCCAGCGGCGGACCTGGACCTATCCGGTCAGGACCCCCAGTGTGGAGCCCAGGCCAGCCGCTTCAAACTCACTGCGATCTTCCTGCTTCAGCCTCCCCAGTGTTTGGATCACAGATGACAGTTAAGCTTTTGAATTTCTACCCAGTGGCAAGAACAAATTCATTAGTGCATAAAAGAAAGCGAGTTTGCCAACACAGCCACCATGTCCCCGGCCCAAGTTGACAAGATGGACAACAGGGCAGGGAAGAGCACCCAGGAGGGACAGGAAGGTGCTCACACAGGCCGAGGGCGGTGGCCTGGGTGCTGGGACCCCAGTACCAAGACGTGTCATCCGCACGTGAGCGGCACGCGCTGCAGGTCCTGAGGGAAAGACCGACACCGTGGTGAGGGAGGTAGCGGGGCCCTGACTACCGACCTGTGGAAGGTGCTGGGAGCAGAAGTCACGGCCTCCGAGGTGAAGAACTCCCACAACTCCAGTAGCAGAAAGGAGAGGCTGGAGGTCAGAGACCAACGCACCAGAAACCGAGGTGGTGGGAAAGATAGGCTTCGAAAGAGGAGAGGGTTTTGAAAGCTTTAAAAGGGATCTAGATGGGCAGAGTAGAAACCTAGACGAAGCGGGACATCATCACCGTTGGGGCCGTGACAAGAAATCACCCCAAAATACCAGAGTGCGAAGAGGCACGGGAGGGGCCTGGCCCAGGAACAGCGACAGGCGCAGGAGCCACGGTGCCCGGGCAGAAGCCCCGGAAGGAGGGGCTCGAAGCACGAGAAGCCCGCGGGGGACACGCACCCCCGGGCGGAGGCGCCGCCTGACCCTGGCTGCCGACAGCTCCTGGGCAGCAGTGGAAGGCGCCAGGCAGTGCGGTCACTCTTCTGCATTTTGGGAGAAAACGGTTTTGAGCCCAAATTTCTATGCAAGATCGGATTAGCATTTAAATGTGAGGGTCAAGTAAAGACATCTTGAGGCCTGCAGAGCCCCCGCGAACTCACCAGCCGAAAGGCTTTTATGAAAGATCTGCTGAAAGACGTGCTGGCGCAGAGAGCAGACTCTCACGGAGGAGGAAGACAACCTGGGACACGAGAAAGGGGGTGAACCCCGAAAAGCCTCCAAGTGCGGAGCTGGAGGCCCACAGCACGTGATGCCTTGAGCTTCCTGTTCCTCAAAGAGGCGAAGGTTGCCAGGCCGGGGGAGCCCAGGGGCCTCAGAACGAAGGGGACGGAAGCCCCAAGAGGAGGCGGCAGGAGCCCGCGAGGAGCGAGGGGCGGGAGAAGAAGGAGAAGCTGGCCGGGCCTGGAGGTGCTCGGCACCGCGGGGAGACGAGGGCGCCACCCCCAGGGGCCCAGGGCCCGAGACCCGGCGCGGCCTCGCTGGGCCGGCTCTCAGAGGCACCGGGAGGCGCTCCGATGCGCGGGAAAGCGACCTCGGCCGGTCGGGGCGCTCCGGAGGGAGCCAGCGGGCTCCCGGGGGAAACAGAGGGAGGGGGAGCGAGGCTCCGCCCGGAGCGGGGCGGGGCTGACGGCCGGGGCTTGGGGCAGGAAGCGGAAGGAAGCTTGCCGGGAGGGCGGTCGGCGTCGGCGTCGGCGGGGAGATGCCGGGCGGACGGAGCGCCGGAGGGGGCGCGGCCCGAGGCCTCGGGAGCGAAGCGCTCCCGGCTGAGCCAGGCGGGGAGGACGCTTGCGCTGCGAGCGCCCACGCGGGTGAGGGTCACGCAGAGCTGCGCCGCGTCCGCGGGAAGGCGCCCCAGAGAAAGTCGCGGAGGAGCGGCGGAGGCCATCGGCGCAGACACAGCCGGCGAAGGCTCTCCAGGGCGAGGGGGTACCCGGCCGGGAGGGGGGCGCGCCCGGAGACCCCAGGAAGGCGCAGGGCCGAGGGCTGGCTCCTGGGCACACCGGTGACGTTCGGGAGCTCCCCGGAGAGGGAGAGGGAGGACCCGGAGGCCTCCGGGAGGGCCAGGGCCCCCACCCTCGATCCGGTACCCAGCCAAGCTCGCACTGGATTTTGAGGGAGAAACAAGGACCTTTTCTGTTACTGACGAATTCAGATTTGTCCCCCAAGTGCCCTCTTAGAAAGAATTACTGGAGGATGTGCTTGGCCGTCTAGGTTGGCGGTGGAGCGCTTCCAGCCCACAGCTCTGCATCATTCCCTGGGTCCTGTAAAAGGTGGGTTTTAGGAATTTAAGAGGACCATCATCGCTTGTGTAGGACGGTTTTAGGTTTTTGACAAGAGAATGAAAACCCAGGGCTTTCCCATGGGCTCAATCTCTGTCTGCAGCCCTTTTTTTTTTAGTTTGTTTTTTAGTTGTTTTTGTTTTGAGATGGGATAGGGTCTTGCTTTGTAGTTCAGGCTAGCCCTGAGCTCACTATGAAGCCCAAGCAAGCCTTGAACTTGGCAATCCCCCTGCCTCTGCCTCCCGAGTGCTGGGATGATAGGCATGAGCCACCATGCCCAGCATTATCATATGTGGTTACTGGGGACCAAACTCGGGACCTTGGTGCTTGCAAGGCAGACACCTGAACCACTGAGCTAAATCCCCGGCCCCCTCTCCAGCCCTTTTTAAGGTTTTCAGGCAGGTCTCCAGGCTGCGCTCAAACTTGGGACCCCCTTGGGAGGAGGCTGCTATCCTGTTCACCATGGCAACTTCTGCAATAAAGAGTTTTCATTTGGAAAAAAAAATTACGGATTGTATAATATATCACAAAATCCTATAAATATGCATATATATATATATATTTTTGAGACAGGGTCTCGCTTTTGTAGTTCAGTCTGGCCCTGAGCTCACTATGTAGCCCAGGCAGGCCTCGAACTCAGCAATCCTCCTGTCTCTGCCTCCCAAGTGCTGGGATTACAAGCGTGAGCCACCATGACCAGTATTGTTATATGTGGTTTCTGGGGATCGAGCCAGGGACCTTGTGCTTGCCAGGCGGGCACCAGAACCACTGAGCTAAATCTCCGGCCCCAGAGTTCACTGTTTTTAAATCGCACAGGAATTACACAGATAATATGTTGGCTGCAGTTAGTCTGAGGATAAGACATTACTGGGACAATTCCTTTTGGGTGGACTCGAAGCTGTGGAAAACTGCAGATACTGTACATCGCCTCAGCTGGCTTGGGCTGTTGGGACAAAACACCATGGATCAAGCTTTAGTAACACAAATTTATTTCTCACAGTTCTGCAGGCTGGTGTGGAGAATTAACTAATGGTCAACTCAGAATGCCCAGCTGAACTGAGTCAGTGCGGCTCTGGGCATGGAAGACCCACCCGAGGACTGCGGGCGGTGGCATGAAAGGACTGCAGGGGGAGATGATTGCAGCTGGCTTTCCTGATGTGAACTCAGCTGTTCTCATCATCAACAGAGCTCAGGTTCTTGCTGTCATGCAAAATGGCTGCTGTGCTCATCAGGGGAGCCCCGTCCTCGCTATTGACTTCCTGGTTCCATGCAGATCCTTGCTGGCCCTGGGGCCTGCCTGGGGCAGATCTCCGCGTGGACTCGCATGAGACACTGTCCTGGGCCCTAGGCCTCTGGCTGGACTCGGGTGACTCCGCCTGGGGCTCTAGGCCTTCGGGTGGACTTGTGCAGGACGTTGCCATGGAATCCGGGCCCTCAGTTGGACCCTTCAGGTCTCTCACATGTGGACAGGTCTTTTGCATTGTCTCTGCATTTGATTTTTTGGGTGAATATATAAAATAATACTATAAATTATGTCCTGTATTAAATATATTCCCCTGCAAATGGAGGGAATATATATATTCCCTCCCTGACAAGTGGGAAGGCCAAAGTGCCAGCCAACTCAGTTCCTGGTGCAGTCTCTTCTTGGCTTCAAGATGGTCATCTCTTTCCGAGCCCTCACACGGCTCCTCCTCCAGGATCTGAGGAGTCTTCTGTCCTAGGGGGTGAATCCAGGGCCTCTGCACTAAGCTCCATCCCCAGCCTCTTTATTTTTTGACATAGTGTTTTGCTGATTTGCCTAGGTTCAGCTCAAACTTGTGACCTTCCTGTGTCAGCATCCTCTTCCCTTCTAAGGCCAGTAGTCGACGATGATGGTCCTATCTTCAGGACATAATCTAACCTTAACTGCTACCCAAAGGCCCCAACTGCAAATACCTTCACGTGGGTTAGGCTTTAACACATGAAGTTTCAAAACTTTTATTAGCCCACATCTGCAGTACAGAATGATTACTTTCATGTGTGGCCCTGGCACATGTGCATAACATCTTCATTCCTTTTTCACCCCTTCTCTCCTGTCACCTGGAAACATGCAGATTTTTGTGACTACACTGATACTCTGTCCATACACAGTAAGTTGTTTGCTACAAAGTGAGCAGGAGCAGACATCCCAATGGTTGGGAAAAGGGGAGGGCGTTAAGGACATGGGAGACTGTAGGTTTGCAGCACATAGTTCAGCTTTATCTATGCTCTTGGGAATGACGTTAAAGCTGAACCAAGTTTGAGTGGTGAGAGATACTATTTCTTAACACAAGCGATGTCTGGTTGCCTAACTTTACTGCTGGTCCCAGTATAATAATGAGAACTTAGACAGGGGCAAAGAGAGATGGAAAGTGTGAGCAGAAACCTTTTCTGGACAAGATGAGTAAATGAATGAAACACAGAAGTCACTTTATCATTGTGGACACCTACAATGAACAGTTCTTTTGCTGTCATGTTCTAATTGTACATTTGAGCAGTAAAAACAGGTGTCAAAGCATTGTCAAAACCAAAGTCATTTAAACTGACTTTAATCGAGAAACAGATCACCCAAGTTTATTTGGTAGGGCAGGGAGAAAAGAGCGATGAAAAATTTTTTTGGTTGTTTTTGTTTGTTTTGAGTCGGGATAGGGTCTTGCTTTAATGCTCCTTATAAGCAGTCAAAATTCCAGAAGTGTTCTTTCCAAAGATTTTCCTTCCGGGTGGTAACGCATCAGACAGCTGCGCAGACTGGGCGCTGCTCACACAGTGGTCCCGACAGTGACGGTTACTAAGGCGGGGCCGGGGCAGAGCCCAGTGGAGCACAGAAACCGAGCCCCCTTCCCCGGCCCAACCAAGCGGATGCCAACGCTCACATCCTCAGCTTCCGCAACTTTTCTAGGCACCTCATGCAAGCTATGCATGAACCTCTCAAAGCTAGTGTAAGGTGGGAGCGCCGAGACCCTCCGTGTTAGAGCAGGAGCCCCGACCCCGGGGCCACGTGCCATCTGAGGACTCACAGCTGAGTCGCGGTCACCCAGCCTTTCCACACCGGACTCAGGGCCGAGGGCCGCCTGGCTTGGCGGGGGCCAGCACACTGCAGCCCGCCACACCTCCTCCCTCGGTTACTTCTGCTCCGCGGAACTTCCACCATGTTTCCGGGGCTCTTCCTACCAGACAGAGCCCCGGGCAGGTGGGACCCGTGCCGCACCTTGTCACCCCGCCCATCTCAGTGCCAGACAAAATGAATCAAAACGACACTTTGGCTCCTGTCATGTTAGGGACAGTTTTTGTGAAACGACTGTTTTGCCCTTCCTGGAGTTGACACTGCAATTCCAACGAAGATTGAAGGGTCTTTTTAGATTCTGCTAAGCTTGCAAATTTGCCGAGCCCCCCTCCCCCAAAGTGTGGGTGGAGCTGTTTGCAGTCATTTCTGGCCCCTTTCCAGGAATGCAGGCTGCTCTGATTGCATAATCACCACCCTTTTTCTGTTTAAAAAACTAGTTGTGAAAAAAAAAAACCCTACTTGTGGGTGGGTAGCTGCAGAAACGGTTGCAAAGAACTGTATCCTGAGCAACCCTGTTAACGGAAGCCCATCTTTTCTCAACTTAGACAAACGATTTCGTTATGATTCCAGAAGCATTAAGGAGACCCTGAACTAACGCGGGGAAGAGGTGCGACAGTGCTCCGCTATAATCCCAGCTTCTCGGGAGTCCGAGCCAGGAGGATCGAAAGCTTGGGGCAGCCCAGGCAAGGTGGCCATACCCTGCATTGGAGTAATGAAGCAAAGCGCTAGGGGCGGGAGCTCAGGGGTCCTTGACTTCACCCTAATAAGGGGGAAGAAAGCCGGAACTTGGTCACAGTCCATCAGCAGCGCTGCAGAGAATAACACGAGGTACACAGAAAGCAAACCGCAAATATACATGTGTCCTTTTGCAGAGCAGTTCCGCCAGCAGGAACTGAATGAGACATGCTTACATATACAAGAAAAGATGTACATTCAAGATGTTCACTCAGGGGGGCAGGGTGGCAGTTGAGGCCAGCCTGGGCTGCACAGCGAGTGTGAGGTTGGCGTGCTCTACACAGGGAGACCCCAACTAAAAAACAAACAAAAAGATGTTCATTCAAGCTCTACTTAGAAGACTAGAAACTCAGCGCTGCTCAACTAAGTGATGACTGGTTAATGATCTTTAAGGTATGAAAAGTCACCTCTCAGGCACTGATAGGGACAGTTCCCACACATCTGAGGTGTACAGAGAAGTGGGGAAGCTTCTTTTTTTGTATAAGTGGAAAGAATATATTTATGCTTCATGTATAGGAATTTTAAAAAACCTTGTAGAAAAGTAAAAAAGAAAAACAGTAAAGATCACTTTGGGGGTGGAAACCAGATGGATGGAAGAGAGTAATTATTTAGAAAACACTTTTTTTTTTTTGCTTTTGAGACAGGGTCTCGCTTTGTAGTTCAGGCTGGCCCTGAGCTCACTATGGTACCCAGGCAAGCAGCCGCGAACTCAGCAATCCTCCTGTCTCTGCCTCCCGAGTAGAAAACCCTTTTTTACTTTTAATGGTACAAGGGATTGAATCCAGGGCTGTGGGGATGCTAGGCAAGCACTCTACCACAGAGCTGAATCACCAGTCCTATCTAATTTACATTTAAAAACTTGAGAAAAGGTCTTGCTGTTTTCCAGATTAGCTTTGAACTTGTAATTCTCCTGCCTTATCCTTAAACACTGCCACATACAAGACTTGCAACACCTTAGCCTGCAAAAAATTTTTAAACCAGTGGATTGTTCAAATGACTTCTTAAAATCTAAACCTGTAGGGCCTGGGATTTAGCTCAGTGGTTCTGACATCTGCCTTGCAAGCCTAAGGTCTGAATTTCGATCCCTGGTAACCATGTACCACTAAACTGGGTATGGTGGCTCACATTTGTAATCCCAGCACTCAGGAGGCAGAGGCAGAATTGCTGTGAGTTCAAGGCTTGCCTGGGCTACACAGTGAGCTCACAGTCAGCCTGAACTACAAAGTGAGATCTTGTCTCAAAAAAAAAAAAGTTAAACCTGTAACAGTTTTACGTACTAATTACTCAAATATGGCCTCAACTTGAAAGTTAATGCAGAAGTATATAAAAATATGGGGTTGAAGGAGTGGCTGTGCTCACCAACTCATGGGAATCAAAGTTCTAAAGGCCTCAAGAAATTCTGAGGTCAGTGGCTTTGCCAAAGAATTTCAGTGTGCTACTAGAACTCTTCTCTAGGAGGCAAAAATGGAAAATACTTTCTTTTCCTATTCAATTTAAAATACTTCAGAAGTCTGCCTAAAACCCATGCATTATTCACCCATAAATCCAAGACACATGTAGGAAAGACCTAGTAGTTGTGTAATGGGGAACATTTTTTAAGACAGGGTCTCGCTTTGTAGTTCAGGCTGGCCCTGAGCTCACTGTGTAGCCCAGGCAAGCCTTGAACTCAGGAATCCTCCTGTCTCTGCCTCCCAAGCGCTGGGATTCCAGTTGTGAGCCACCATGCCTGGTGAACATTTTTTGTTTTGTGGCAGGGTTTTGCTATATAGTGCATAGAGGCCATGAACTAACAGTGACTCTCCTGCCTCAGTCTCTACAGTGTTGCAATTACAGGCATGTGCTACATGCCCAACACAGGGAACACTTTTCATCTAATTTTAATGTTACAATGTATTTGAATAATAGTTTTAATGAAACTTCCCAAAGAAGGGAAATCTTTCTCATCTATCATGGTGGGTTCCCTTACATTTTGAGGTATCAGTCTGGTTTTCAAAGGCATGAGTTCATCAGCAGCACAATTACCTTTCATTCACATTTTTATGGACCTGGACTAGCAAAACCATCTTTGCCTTTTCCTGTAGGATTTCAGGTGACGAAAACTGCACTGTACACAGACTGAACAAAATCACTCAACTCCACATTTCCCAAGTGAAACAGCCCAAGGCTGGTGGCAAACAGGCTGGGTTCTGGCAGTCCACATAGCAGGCAAGGACGTGGGACCCGGATGGAGAGCTCTTCCCACTTCTCTCAAGCCTTCAGAGTGGAAGGTGTGGCTGGCGAGAGCATCCACAGTAAACTCATTTTCAGGGATTCACCCATGGTTCCTTTTTGCCACAGGTTAAGAACACAAGTGTGGGGGCGAGGATTTAACTCAGTGGCACAGCATCTGCCTTGAGAGTGCAAAGTTCTGGCACCTGCCTAGCAAGCGCAAGGTCCTGGGTTCGATCCTGGTAACCACATACAACAATCCTGGGCATGGTGACAAATGCCCACCAGCAATCAGTATCACACCTCACAATGCCGCACATGGTGGCTCATGCCTGTCATCCCAGCACTCTGGGAGGGAAGGGCAGGAGGATTACTAGGTTTGGGCTGGGTTACATAGTGGGCCTGAACTACGAAGTGAGAACGTGTCTCAAAAAAATAAAATAAAATACAATGAAAATGCAAGGTCCTGAGTTTGATCCTGGTTCTAACGCAAAGGCACACAAATGTGTCTGGGTTAACAGAGTCTGGAGGACCAGTGAGGGGAAAGTGTTTGGTGCTGCTGCCTCAGGCATGAGTCACACACTGCTGTTCCAGAAATGGTGTGGGCCACAGTTAGAACTAGAGTCCATCTGGTCCTAAGTGCTGCTTCTTGCCAGGTGTGGTAGTGCACACCGTGATCCCAGCACCTGGGAGGCTGAGGCAGGAGTGTCGTCATGAGTTCAAAGCCAGCCTGGAACACGTGCAGTGAGACCTGTTTCTTCCCTTGCTGTGAGTCTGTGACGAGGGACTGCAAGAGGCGATGAGTGGTGACTGTGGCACCTGAAAGGAACAGATGCGATGGCGAGAGCTGGGGGTGGGTTTTCCTCTCCTCCCCTTTACTTTTCCTTCTGTGTCTGCAGAGCTTTATTTATTTTTTTGCACTTTTTTCAATTACTTCCGCGGCTTTATTCCCCATGCGTGAGTAAGGTCCAGTTTCCCACCATCATTCTGGCCTTCCTGTTGTGGACCAAACTGTTGCTCCCCTCCGTGCAGAGTCCACTCTGGTCCTCTGGCGTCGCCTTAAACTTGGCACACACTGAACAGCGCCATTTCCCGAATGTGCTCCCTCCTGGTTTTCTCATCGTGTTCATGGCAGGCCCGCTGTCTCCATGCTCAGGGTCTGCATCTCGGTCATCTTTAAATTCTTTCTCCTTTCCCCTCGGACTGACTCAGATAGCAGTAAAAACTGTGTGCAGTATTTGGACAGTTTGCCAGGGGCCAGAAACGCAAAAACACAAGCTTGATCTGCACTCCTGTCCCACTGAGGGGTCCAGGCCAGGAGCCAGGGCAGCTGACCAGGCCACCTCGGGTGCTGCAGCACCGTCTGCACCTGTTTCTCCCCTTCTTCACTACTGCTACCTGCAAAATGTAGGTGACTTTTTTCTCCCAATTTATCATCCATTTACAGGAAAACTGGCTCATTCAGGGAATATGTAGTTGACAGTGTACTTAGCACTGCCTGGGAGGTATTTTTTGTACTTGTTAGAAAAAACCCAGCAAATATTTAAAATCATGATATACATTACAACCCCCTCAATCTACAGCTCAATAAATGAAAGCCCTTCAGGCTAGAATACTGCTAAGCACCTTGCAAGCACACTTATCTCCTAAGCACATCCCTCAAAGTGATTTCCTTTCCATATCTATCTATCTATCTATCTATCTATCTATCTATCTATCTATCTATCTATCTATCTATCTATTTATCTATCTATCTATATTTATTTATTGAGACAGGGTCTTACTTTGTAGTTTAGGCTGGCCCTGAGCTCATTATGTAGCTCAAGCAAGCCTCATATTTGGCAGTCCTCCTGAGTGCTGGGATTAAGGGCGTGAGGCACCATACCCGGCCTTTATAATTCTATTATCCCAACGTTTATAGCAAATCTAGTTTGGTTTTGCCTTTTTTTTTTTTTTTTTTTGGAGACAGGGTCTTGCTTTGTAGTTCAGGCTGGCCCTGAGCTCACTATGTAGCCCAGGCAAGCCTGGAACTCAGCAATCCTCCTGCCTCTGCCTCCCGAGTGCTGGGATTACAGTTGTGAGCCACCACACCCAGCATTGTATGTGGTGACCAGGATCGAACTCAGGACCTTGCACTTGCAAGGCAGGCGCTGGAACCACTGAGCCCAATCTCCCACCCATTGGTTTTGCCTGATTTTTGAACTTCAAATTTTCCAGAGTATATATATCCTTACTGGCAATGGCTGAAACCCTTGGGCAACATGTGGTATTTTCTGGCTTTTCCATTTTAGCC
>PVIC010056871.1:0-10817 GCA_004025085.1 Thryonomys swinderianus
AACTGAGAGTTGTGACTCTGTGGGAGTGATACACATTTGTATTTCAGTGCACAATATACAGTCATACCCATGATTCTCTTTCATGAATAACAGGTTTTTAATTGTCCTGTGTGTTAGGCCTCAGGTACCTGAAGGCTCTTGCCCTTGGTTTAGGCTGCCAGTCTGAATTCAGAAAACCACATGTCCAAGTGATGGTTTGGCGATTCCTTTGCATATGTCATGCTGTTCTTTTGTCAGTGGCACGGATCAGAGGAAAAATATGTAGATTGTACGATGGAGGTAGAGTGGCCTTTAGAGTTTAAGGTTGAAAGGCGGGGTAGGTTTCAAATGGAGATCTTGAATGTTTTCACAGTGGATTGCTGGCCTTTTCAACATCAGTTTGCCTAGGAATTTGAAGGTTATAGCTCGGATTATGCTGAGAGCCAGTGGGGTTGTGCCTCACTCTCCAGAATTGAGGCATTTGCTGAGTTCAGCATTGTGGCTAGGGTTAGGTTTAGGATTCGTGAGAGTGGTACTGTCATTTTGACTATTCCTGTGGATTGGGCTTCCCAAACTATAGTGGGAATGGCAGTTACAGTCAGGATTAGGGTTAGCATTAGTGCATTGTGCATATACCATTATATAGGGCTTCATGTATCAGGGTGATTGTAGGCTCAGGCCAAGGCCTTGGAGATGTGACTCTCTGGCAGTGACACACTTCTCTTTTTCACTGCCAAATATATGGTGGTATCCACGTTTCTCTGTCTTGATCCACAGGTTTTGAATTGTCCTGTGTGGTATGCCTCAGGTACCAGAAGGCTCTTGACCTTGGGTTAGGCTGCCAGTCTGAATGCAGAAAACCACAAGTCCAAGTCTTGTTTTGTCGATTCCTTTGCATTTGGCTTTGGAGTTCTCTTGCAGTGGCACGGATCAGGGGAAGAATATGTAGATTGTATGATGGAGGTAGAGTGGTGTTTAGAGTTTAAGCTGTAAATGCGGAGTAGGCTTCAGATTGAGATCTTGAATGTTTTCACTGGGGATTTTCTGGCCTATTCAGCATCAGTTTGCCTAGGAGTGGTGAGTATTATAGCTCGGATTATGGTGAGAGCCAGTGCGGTTGTACTCCTCCCTCCAGAATGGAGGCATTTGCTGAGTTCAGCATTGTGGCAATGTTTAGGGTTAGGATTCGTGAGAGTTGTACTGTCATTTTGACTATTGTTGTTTATTTGCCTTCCCAAACTATAGTGAGGATGGTGGTTACTGTCAGGATTAGGGTTAGCATTAGTGCGTTGTGCATATACCATTATAAAGAGCTTCATGTATCAGGGAGATTGTGGGCTCAGGCCAAGGATTGGAGATGTGACTCTATGGCAGTAACAAACTCCTGTGTTTCACTGCCAAATATATGGTAATTTCCACGTTTCTCTGTCTTGATCCACAGGTTTTGAATTGTTCTGTGTGGTATGCCTCAGGTACAAGAAGGCTCTTGACCTTGGGTTAGGCTGCCAGTCTGAATTCAGAAATCCACAAGTCCAAGTGTTGTTTTGGCGATTCCTCTGCATTTTTCATGGAGTTCTCTTGTCAGTGGCACGGATCAGGGGAAGGATATGTAGATTGTATGATGGAGGGAGAGTTGTGTTTAGAGTTTAAGCTGTAAATGTGGGGTAGGCTTCAGATTGATATCTTGAATGTTTTCACTGGGGATTTTCTTGCCTATTCAGCATCAGTTTGCCTAGGAGTGGTGAGTATTATAGCTCGGAATATGCTGAGAGCCAATGGGGTTGTACCCCTCCCTCCAGAATGGAGGCATTTGCTGAGTTCAGCATTGTGGCTATGTTTAGGGTTAGGATTCGTGAGAGTTGTAATGTCATTTTGACTATTCCTGTGGATTGTCCTTCCCAAACTATAGTGAGGATGGTGTTTACTGTCAGGATTAGGGTTACCATTAGTGCGTTGTGCATATACCATTATATAGGGCTTCGTGTATCAGGGAGATTGTGGGCTCAGGCCAAGGACTCGGAGATGTGACTCTCTGGCAGTGACATACTTCTGTGTTTCACTGCCAAATATATGGTAATATCCACGTTTCTCTGTCTTGATTCACAGGTTTTGATTTGTCCTGTGTGGTATGCCTCAGGTACCAGAAGGCTCTGGCCCTTGGTTTAGGCTGCCACTCAGAAATCAGACAAACAGAAGTGCAAGTGTTGTTTTGGTGATTCCTGTGCCTTTGCCATGCAGTTCTCTTTTTAGTGGTGCCGACAGGAGGAAGAGTATGCGGAGTGTATGATGGCGGAATGTGGGCTTCAGATTGTAAGGTTGAAAGCTGGTATTGGGTACAGATTGAGATCGAGAAAGGTGTCACTGTGGATTTTCTTCCGTGTTACGCATCAGTTTGCAAAGGAATGGTGAGGAGTATAGCTTGGATTATGCTGAGAGCTAGTGGGGTTGTACCTTTCCCTCCACAATGTAGGCATTTGTTGAATTCAGTGTTGTGGCTAGGCTAAGGTTTTAGTTTCGTGCGTTTTCTTCTGCCATTTTTACTATTCCTGTGCATTGGCCTTCCCAAACTATAATGTACATGAGGGGTACTGTCAGGATTGAAGTTAGCATCAGAGTTTATTGCACACACCATGATATGTTGCTTCATTCATCAGGGAGATGGTGGGTTCCGGACAAAACTGGGAGTTGTGACGCTGTGGCAGTGATACACTACTGTATTTCACTGCAAAATATACGGTCAAATCCATGATTCTCTTTCTTGATCAACAGGTATTGAAATTTCCTGTGTGATAGGCCTCAGGTACCTGCAGGTTCTTGCCCTTGGGTTAGGTTACCAGTCTGAATTCTGAAATCTACAAGTCCAAGGGGCCTTTGGGTGATTCCTTTGCATTTGTCCTGCAGTTATCTTGTCAGTGGCACGGATCATGGGAAGAACACATAGATTGTATGATGGAGGTAGAATGGTGTTTAGTGTTTAAGTTTTAAAGGCGGGTAGGTTCATATTGAGATCTTGAATGTTTTCACTGTGGATTTTCTTGCCTATTCAGCATCAGTTTGCCTAGGAAAGGTGTGCAGAATAGCTTGGATTATGCTGAGTGCTAGTGGGGTTGTACCTCTCCCTCCACAATGGGGGCAATTGCTGAATTCAGCATTGTGGGTATGGTTAGGTTTTAGATTCGTGAAAGTGGTACTGTTATTTTGACTATTCCTGTGGATTGTGCCTCCCGAACTATAGTGAGGATGGCGGTTACTATCAGGATTAGGGTTAGTATTAGTGCGTTGTGCATATACCCCTATATAGGGGTCATGCATCAGGGAGATTGTGGGCTCAGTCCAAGGCCTGGGAGATGTGACTCTCGCGCAGTGACACTCTTCTGTGTTTCACTACTAAATGTATGGTAGTATCCACGTTTCTCTCTCTTGATCCACAGGTTTTGAAAATCCTGTGTGTTAGGCCTCATGTACCTGCAGGATCTTGCTCTTGGGTTAGCTGCCAGGCTGAATTAAGAAAACCAGAAGTCCAAGTATTGTTGTGGTGATTCCTTTACTTTTGTCATGGAGTTCTCTTGTCAGTGGCACGGATCAGGGGAAGAATATGTAGATTGTATGATGAGGGTATAGTGTTGTTTAGAGTTTAAGGTTGAAAGGCGGGGTAGGGTTCAGATTGAGATCTTGAAATTTTTCACTGTGGACATTGTTGCCTATCAGGATCAGTTTGCCTAGGAATGGTGTGAAGTATAGTTTGGCTTATGCTGATAGGTAGTGTGGTGGTCCCTCTCCCTCCAAAATGGGGCATTTGCTAAATTCAACATTGTGGGTAGGGTTAGGTTTTCTTTTCATGACGTTTGTTGTGTCATTTTTACTATTCCTGTGGATTGGGCTTCCCAAACTATAGTGAGGATGAAGGGTACTCTCACGATTGGAGATAACATTAGAGTGTATTGCATACACCATGATATAGGCCTTCATGCATCTTTGAGATTGTGGGCTCAGGACAAAACTGGCAGTTGTGACTCTGTGGGAGTGATACACTTTTGTATTTCACTGCAAAATATACGGTCACAGCCATGATTCTCTTTCATGATCAACAGGTTTTGAATTGTCCTGTGTGTTAGGCCTCAGGTACCTGAAGGCTCTTGCCCTTTGTTTAGGCTGCCAGTCTGAATTCAGAAAACCACAAGTCCACGTGATGGTTTGGCGATTCCTTTGCATATGTCATGCTCTTCTCTTGTCAGTGGCACGGATCAGAGGAAGAATATGTAGGTTGTATGATGGAGGTAGAGTGGTGTTTAGAGTTTAAGGTTGAAAGGCGGGGTAGGTTTCAGATGGAGATCTTGAATGTTTTCACAGTGGATTTGCTGGCCTTTGCAACATCACTTTGCCTAGGAATTGTGAAGATTATAGCTCGGATTATGCTGAGAGCCAGTGGGGTTGTGCCTCTCCCTCCAGAATTGAGGCATTTGCTGAGTTCAGCATTGTGGCTAGGGTTAGGGTTAGGATTCTTGAGAGTGGTACTGTCATTTTGACTATTTGTGGATTGGGCTTCAAAAACTATAGTGGGGATGGCGGTTACTGTCAGGATTAGGCTTAGCATTAGTGCATTGTGCATATACCCTTTTATAGGGATTCATGTATCAGGGAGATTGTAGGCTCAGGCCAAGGCCTTGGAGATGTGACTCTCTGGCAGTGACACACTTCTCTGTTTCACTGCTAAATATATGGTGGTATCCACGTTTCTCTGTCTTGATCAACAGGTTTTGAATTGTCCTGTGTGGTATTCCTCAGGTACAAGAAGGCTCTTGACCTTGGGTTTGGTTGCCAGTCTGAATTCAGAAAACCACAAGTCCAAGTGGTATTTTGGCGATTCTTGTGCATTTGCCATGCAGTTCTCCTGTTAGTGACGCCGATAGGAGGAAGAGTATGCAGAGTGTATGATGGCCGGATGTGGGCTTGAGAGTGTAAGGTTGAAAGCTGGTATTGGGTACAGATTGAGATCGAGATTGGTGTCACTGTGGATTTTCTTGCGTGTTACGCATCAGTTTGCAAAGGAATGATGAGGAGTATAGCTTGGATTATGCTGAGAGCTAGTGGGGTTTTACCTGTCCCTCCAGAATGTAGGCATTTGCTGAATTCAACGTTGTGGCTAGGCTTAGGTTTTAGTTTTGTGAGATTTCTTCTGCTATTTTTACTATTCCTGTGGATTGGACTTCTCAAACTCTAGTGAGGATCAGGGGTACAGTCAGTATTGGAGTTAGCATCCGAATTTATTTCATACACCATAATATAGGTCTTCATGCATCAGGGAGATTGTGGGCTCAGGACAAGACTGGGAGTTGTGACTCTGTGGGAGTGATACACTACTGTATTTCACTGCAAAATATATGGTCAAAGCCATGATTCTCTTTCTTGATCAGCAGGTATTGAAATGTCCTGTGTGTTAGGCCTCAGGTACCTGAAGGCTCTTGTCCTTGGGTTAGGCTACCAGTGTGAATTCAGAACATCACAAGTCCAAGTGTTGTTTTGGTGATTCCTTTACATTTGTCCTGCAGTTCTCTTGTCAGTGGCATGGATCAGGGGAAGAATATGTAGATTTTATGATGGAGGTAGAATGATATTCAGAGTTTAAGGTTTAAAGGCGAGGTAGGGTTCAGATTGAGATCTTGAATGTTTTCACTGTGGATTTTCTTGCCTATTCAGCATTAGTTTGCCTAGGAATGGTGTGGAGTATAACTTGGATTATGCTGAGCACTAGTAGGGTTGTACCTCTCCCTCAATATTGGGGGCATTTGCTGATTTCAGCATTGTAACTAGTGTTAGGTTTTAGTTTCGTGAGAGTGGTACTGTTATTTTGACTATTCTTGTGGATTGCACCTCCCAAACTATAGTGAGGATGGCGGTTACTGTCAGGATTAGGGTTTGCATTAGTGCCTTTTGCATATACCCTTATATAGGGCTTCATGCATCACGGAGATTGTGCGCTCAAGCCAAGGCATGGGAGATGTGACTCTGTTGCAGTGACACACTTCGTGTTTCACTGCCAAATGTATGGTAATATCTACGTTTCTCTGTCTTGATCCACAGGTTATGAAAATCCTTTGTGTTAGGCCTCAATTACTGCAGGTTCTTGCACTTGGGTTAGGCTGCCATGCTGAATTAAGAAATCCAGAAGTCCAAGTGTTGTTGTGGTGATTCCTTTTCTTTTGTCATGCAGTTCTCTTGCCAGTGGCTCGGGTCAGGGGAAGAATATGTAGATTGTATGATGTAGGTAGAGTGGGCTTTAGAGTTTATGGTGGAAAGGCGCAGTAGGGTTCAGATTGAGATCTTGAATGTTTTCACTGTGGATTTTCTTGTCTATTCAGGATAAGTTTGCCTAGAGTGGTGTGAAGTATAGCTTGGATTATGGTGAGAGTTAGTGTGGTGGTACCTTTTATCCAGAATGGCGTCACTGCTGAATGCAGCATTGTGGCTATGGTTAGGTTTTTGTTTCGTGAGTTTTGTTCCGTCATTTTTACTCTTCCTGTGGATTGGTCTTCCAACACTATAGTGAGGATGACGGGAACTGTCAGGATTGGAGATAGCATTAGAGTGTATTGCATACACCATGATATAGGCCTTCATGCATCTGGGAGATTGTGGGCTCAGGCCAAAACTGGGAGTTGTGACTCTGTGGGAGTGATACACTTTTGTTTTTCACTACAAAATATCCGGTCAAAGCCATGATTCTCTTTCATGATCAACAGGTTTTGAAATGTCCTGTGTGTTAGGCCTCAGGTAGCTGAAGGCTCTTGCCCTTGGGTTAGGCTGCCAGTCTGAATTCCGAAAACCACAAGTCCAAGTGATGGTTTGGCGATTCCTTTGCATTTGTCATGATGTTCTCTTGTCAGTGGCACGGATCAGAGCAATAATATGTAGATTGTATGATGGAGGTAGAGTGGCCTTTTGAGTTTAAGGTTGAAAGGCGGTGTAGGGTTCAGATGGAGATCTTGAATGTTTTCACAGTGTATTTCCTGGCCTTTTCAACATCAGTTTGCCTAGGAATTGTGAAGATTATAGCTCGGATTATGCTGATAGCCAGTGGGGTTGTGCCTCTCCCTCCAGAATTGAGGCATTTGCTGAGTTCAGCATTGTGGCTAGGGTTGCGGTTAGGATTCGTGAGAGTGGTACTGCCATTTTGACTATTCCTGTGGATTGGGCTTCCCAAACTATAGTGAGGATGGCGGTTACTGTCAGGATTAGTGTTAGCATTAGTGCATTGTGCATATACCCTTATATAGGGCTTCAAGTATCAGGGAGATTGTAGGCTCAGGCCAAGGCCTGGGAGATGTGACTCTCTGGCAGTGAAACACTTCTCTTTTTCACTGCCAAATATATGGTGATATAAATGTTTCTCTATCTTGATCCTCAGGTTTTGTTTTGTCCTTTGTGGTATGCCTCAGGTACCAGAAGGCTCTTGACATTGGGTTAGGCTGCCAGTCTGAATTCAGAAAACCACAAGTCCAAGTGTTGTTTTGGCGATTCCTTTGCATTAGTCATGGAGTTATCTAATCAGTGACACGGATCAGGGGAAGGATATATATAGATTGTATGATGGAGGTAGAGTTGTGTTTAGAGTTTAAGCTGTAAATGCGGGTTAGGCTTCAGATTGAGATCTTGAATGTTTTCACTGGGGATTTTCTTGCCTATTCAGCATCAGTTTGCCTAGGAGTGGTGAGTATTATAGCTCGGATTATGCTGAGAGCCAGTGGGGTTGTACCACTCTCTCCAGAATGGAGGCATTTGCTGAGTTCAGCATTGTGGCTATGTTTAGGGTAGGATTCGTGAGAGTTGTAGTGTCATTTTGACTATTCCTGTGGATTGGCCTTCCCAAACTATAGTGAGGATGTTGGTTAATGTCAGGATTAGGGTTAGCATTAGTGCGTTATGCATATACCATTATAAAGGGCTTCATGTATCAGGGAGATTGTGGGCTCAGGCCAAGGACTCAGAGATGTGACTCTCTGGCAGTGACATAATTCTGTGTTTCACTGCCAATTATATGGTGATTTCCACGTTTCTCTGTCTTGATCCACAGGTTTTGTATTGTCCTGTGTGGTATGCCTCAGGTACCAGAAGGCTCTTGACCTTGGGTTAGGCTGCCAGTCTGAATTCAGAAAACCACAAGTCCAAGTGTTGTTTTGGCGATTCATTTGCATTTGTCATGGAGTTCTTTTGTCAGTGGCACGGATCAGTGGAAGGATATGTAGATTGTATGATGGAGGTAGAGAGGTGTTTAGAGTTTAAGCTGTAAATGCTGGGTAGGCTTCAGATTGAGATCTTGAATGTTTTCACTGAGGATTTTCCTGCCTAGTAAGCATCAGTTTTCCTAGGGGTGTTGAGTATTATAGCTCGGATTATGCTGAGAGCCAATGGGGTTGTACCCCTCCCTCCAGAATGGAGGCATTTGCTGAGTTCAGCATTGTGGCTATGTTTAGTGTTAGGTTTCATGAGAGTTGTACTGTCATTTTGACTATTCCTGTGGATTGGCCTTCCCAAACTATAGTGAGGATGGTGGTTACTGTCATTATTAGGGTTAGCATTAGTGCGTTGTGCATATACCATTATATAGGGCTTCGTGTATCAGGGAGATTGTGGGCTCAGGCCAAGGACTCGGAGATGTGACTCTCTGGAAGTAACATACTTCTGTGTTTCACTGCCAAATATATGGTAATATACACGTTTCTCTGTCTTGATCCACTGGTTTTGAATTGTCCTTTGTGGTATGTCTCAGGTACAAGAAGGCTCTTGACCTTGGGTTAGGCTGCCAGTCTGAATTCAGAAAACCACACGTCCAAGTGTTGTTTTGGCATTTCTTGTGCATTTGCCATGCAGTTCTCTTGTTAGTGACGCCGATAGGAGGAAGAGTATGCAGAGTGTATGATGGCCGGATGTGGGCTTGAGAGTGTAAGGTTGAAAGCTGGTATTGGGTACAGATTGAGATCGAGAGTGGTGTCACTGTGGATTTTCTTGCGTGTTACGCATCAGTTTGCAAAGGAATGGTGAGGAGTATAGCTTGGATTAGGCTGAGAGCTAGTGGGGTTGTACCTTTCCCTCCAGAATGTAGGCATTTCCTGAATTCAGCGTTGTGGCTAGGCTTAGGTTTTAGTTTTGTGAGATTTCTTCTGCCATTTTTACTATTCCTGTGGATTGCACTTCCCAAACTATAGTGAGGATCAGGGGTACCGTCAGGATTGGAGTTAGCATCCGAGTTTATTGCATACACCATAATATAGGTCTTCATGCATCAGGGAGATTGTGGGCTCAGGACAAGACTGGGAGTTGTGACTCTGTGGGAGTGATACACTACTGTATTTCACTGCAAAATACATGTTCAAAGCCATGATTCTCTTTCTTGATCAACAGGTATTGAAATGTCCTGTGTGTTAGGCCTCAGGTACCTGCAGGCTCTTGTCCTTGGTTTAGGCTACCAGTCTGAATTCAGAACATCACAAGTCCAAGTGTTGTTTTGGTGATTCCTTTACATTTGTCCTGCAGTTCTCTTGTCAGTGGCAAGGATCAGGGGAAGAATATGTAGATTGTATGATGGAGGTAGAATGATATTTAGAGTTTAAGGTTCAAAGGCGAGGTAGGGTTCAGACTGAGATCTTGAATGTTTTCACTGTGGATTTTCTTGCTTATTCAGCATTAGTTTGCCTAGGAATGGTGTGGAGTATAGCTTGGATTATGCTGAGCCCTATTGGGGTTGTACCTCTCCCTCAATATTGGGGGCATTTGCTGATTTCAGCATTGGGACTAGGGTTAGGTTTTAGTTTCGTGAGAGTGGTACTGTTATTTTGACTATTCCTGTGGATTTCGCCTCCCAAACTATAGTGAGGATGGCGGTTACTGTCAGGATTAGGGTTTGCATTAGTACCTTTTGCATATACCCTTATATAGGGCTTCATGCATCACGGAGATTGTGCGCTTAACCAAGGCATGGGAGATGTGAATCTGTTGCAGTGACACACTTCGTGTTTCACTGCCAAATGTATGGTAATATCTACGTTTCTCTGTCTTGATCCACAGGTTATGAAAATCCTTTGTGTTAGGCCTCAGGTACTGCAGGTTCTTGCACTTGGGTTAGGCTGCCAGGCTGAATTAAGAAATCCAGAAGTCCAAGTGTTGTTGTGGTGATTCCTTTTCTTTTGTCATGCAGTTCTCTTGCCAGTGGCTCGGGTCAGGGGAAGAATATGTAGATTGTATGATGTAGGTAGAGTGGGGTTTAGAGTTTATGGTGGAAAGGCGCAGTAGGGTTCAGATTGAGATCTTGAATATTTTCACTGTGGATTTTCTTGCCTATTCAGGATCAGTTTCCCTAGGAATGGTGTGAACTATAGCAAGGATTATGGTGAGAGTTAGTGTGGTGGTACCTTTCATCCAGAATGGCGTCATTTGCTGAATGCAACATTGTGGCTATGGTTAGGTTTTTGTTTCGTGAGTTTTGTTCAGTCATTTTTACTCTTCCTGCGGATTGGTCTTCCAACACTATAGTGAGGATGATGGGAACTGTCAGGATTGGAGATAGCATTAGAGTGTATTGCATACACCATGATATAGGCCTTCATGCATCTGGGAGATTGTGGGCTCAGGCCAAAACTGGGAGTTGTGACTCTGTGGGAGTGATACGCTTTTGTTTTTCACTACAAAATATCCGGTCAAAGCCATGATTCTCTTTCATGATCAACAGGTTTTGAAATGTCCTGTGTGTTAGGCCTCAGGTAGCTGAAGGCTCTTGCCCTTGGGTTAGGCTGCCAGTCTGAATTCCGAAAACCACAAGTCCAAGTGATGGTTTGGTGATTCCT
>PVIC010056872.1:0-10817 GCA_004025085.1 Thryonomys swinderianus
CCTCCCTCCCTCCCTCCCTCCATCCTCCCAATCACCTACCCACACACATTATTTACTTCCTGTTCAAAAGAATTTTAAATACTTACTTTGGAAATCAATGCAATAGCAAGATAATCACAGGGTCTCAAGTCCCTACAACATAAGAGAATTCACTGAACTAGCCCAAATGTTCTGATTTGCCTACTGGCTACTCTGTCATCAGCACAGGCTGGGGACTATGGTTCATCCTTTGACGCTTTCAAAAGTCTATCACTGTTACAAGATGCCTCATTTACAGCAGTCTGTCCCCTCAGCCAAGCAATCTCAGCATGGGTAAGGACAACGAATACTTTACTGTCATCTTGGTAGCAAACAATACAATATTTAAGACCTAAATTTACATTACTCAAATTATAATCTTTCAGATAACTATTCAGACACACAAGCAAGAAAGTGACCTGAATAGTGGTGATTTAAATGCTTAACAAAAGCAAAGGTACTATGATATGAGACAAAGGGGGAGAAACGGCCATTTGCAACATTTCAAGAGATCAAATTTTACCTTCAACAAGAAAGCAATACTACCTTTATACCCTCTTCGGCTTCATCAATATCAAATATCTTTTTTGTTTTTTTCTTCTTTTTCTTTTGATTAAAGAAATTCAAGTCATCTAGATCATCAGAAGCATCTAAAAAGACAAATTGAGGATTATCAGTTACTAATATCTAGTAGAAAGCAAAGCATCTTTGTGACAGCTATTAAGTCACCATAAAAAAGAGATCAGATATTAATTAGTATAGTAGTCCTTTCCACATCTCAAAGGTTACACATCTGAAAAAGAGTGACAGATCAACTCAAAGCTTTCTAGAAAAATCTGATTAGAGGACCATACTGATACTAGTCATCAGATCTTATCATTTGTCATTGATTCCAAAACAAAGAGTTCTAACACAATTTCCAAGACTTCTCAGCTTTGTCTGTTTGCTTCCACTTACTGCTGCCTTCAATCCCTAGACCTTGATCCTTGGCTTCAGCCCCAATGAACTATTTCCAATTCCTAGTGCAACATGCATATAGTCACATACCTTCACTTTATCACACAGCTCTTAATCTCCATCTCACAGATCTTGGTTAGATGTTACTTCCACAAAGAAGCCTTCTATAACCTTATACAGTTGTATCTCTGTTCATAAACTTAATTTTTTCAATAATTCTGATAGCAAACCAAACTAGACAAGAACTGAATTAAATTCAATGCTTAAATGTTGATTACATGGGGAAATTTGATTCACTTTTTTCCAATTCAGTTTTCAACTAGAATTGTGGGAAGAATTAAGTTTATGAAGCCCAGGATCAATGTTTTACTGAATTAATGATCAAAAGGCTCATATAAATTATTTTATATTCACTAAAACAGATATGCAGTGTAATCTGGTGTGACTGAAAAATAATGAATGCTTTTTAAAAATTCTAGTAAAGGATACATCACCATTAATCCCCCTCAAAATACTCCCTCTCACTTTCAACAACTTTATCCCATTGTTCTTGTCATTTTCTGAAACAGTTCTGGATATCTCCTTCATGTGTGTCTTTAGCTGTGCTGTTGTGGCTGGCTCGGTGTCTCAAATACATTCAAAATGTTTACTTTAATGCCCCTTTTAACTTGGGGAAGAACCAGAAGTTGCATGATACCGGATCTTGTTAAGAAGGTGGATGGGGGGGCCGGAGGGTTAGCTCAGTGGTTCTAGCACCTGCCTCGCAAGCGCAAGGTCCTGTGTTCGATCCCCGGTCACCACATACAATGCTGGGCATGGAGACTCATGTCCACCAGCAATCAATACCACATACCACAGTGCCGGGCGTGGTGGCTCACGCCTGTAATCCCAGCACTCGGGAGGCAGAGGCAGGAGGATTGCTGAGTTCGAGGCTTGCCTGGGCTACATAGTGAGCTCAGGGCCAGCCTGAACTACAAAGTGAGACCCTGTCTAAAAAAAAAAAAAAAAAAAAAAAAAAAAGGTGGATGGGAAGCTGGAGATTTAGCTCAGTGGTTCCTGTGCCTGCCTAGCAAGCTCAAGGTCCCTGGTTCAAAAAAAAGGAGGTGGATGAGGACTCACATACTGTTTTCACAAAATTGCATGTCCATTGGTTATCATTCAGCAGCAGCATTAACCATTCTTTTTTTTTTTTTTTTTGAGACAGGGTCTCGCTTTGTAGTTCAGGCTGGCTCTGAGCTCACTATGTAGCCTAGGCAAGCCTTGAACTCAGCAATCCTCCTGTCTCTACCTCCCAAGTGCTGGGATTACAGGCGTGAGCCACCACGTCCGGCACCGTGGTATGCGGTATTGATTGCTGGTGGGTGTGAGTCTCCACGCCCAGCATTGTATGTGGTCACCGGGGATCGAACTCAGGACCTTGTGCTTGCGAGGCAGGTGCTGGAACCACTGAGTTAACCCTCCGGCCCAAAATGACAGAGTTTTAAGGTAACAACTTTAAAGTTTTCATACATTTTGGTCCTATCACGTGTTAAAATCTGTGAAACTACATCATGTAGTTATTTAAATGTATAAATGTAGTACATTTACACACTGAGTTTTGGAAACAGTATCATGATTTTGATGAGTTAATTCTACAAACACATATGGTTAATTACAGTAAGTTAGGCAACTGCTAATTGCTAAGGTAATGATTAAGATTTTTCCTGGTTTTAGAGGTACTTTAGTTTGGAGATAATACAGAATCCTTTAGAACAAAATGATTTTACCTGTTCTCCCCCCTGTTCTTGAATACCCTGTTTGGGTATTCTCTTCTGTTATTGTTGAGATATCTGTGAAACTACAAATATTTCAGTTTCTCAAGAAAGTATTTACGAATTCACTTATCCTTTTTCTTCCTTTTTTTGTGGTACTTGGAATCGATCATGCTAGGTAAATGTTCTACCAGTGAGCAACATCCTTAGTCCTTTTTTTAACTTTTACTTTAAAATTTTGTATTCATTTTTTTTGAGACAAGGTCTTGGTATGTAGTCCAGGCTAGCCATAAACTTGACATGTAGAAAGGGTGGCTCAAATGCATGGTGATCTTCCTGCCTCAGCCTGTCAAGTGCTCAGATTACAGGTGTGCACCACCATGAATTACAAATCATGTTCAGAATCATTTATTTCTCATAGGTAAATTGTTAGAGCACTAACATAAAGAAAAAGGCTGGGGCCTAATCCCAATCATTTTAGGTATAATTAATCTCTCATATACATTTTTAGAGTTGCTAAGACAAGCCCCCCTCAAAAACCCAAAAATTTAGGGCTGGAGGGTTAGCTCAGTGGTTCCGGCGCCTGCCTCACAAGCGCAAGGACCTGAGTTCAATCCCCGGTAACCACATATAATGCTGGGTGTGAAGACACGCCCACCAACAATCAACACTGCCGGACGTGGTGGCTCACGCTGGTAATCCCAGCACTCGGGAGGTAGAGACAGGAGGATTGCTGAGTTCGCGGCGGCTTGCCTGGGCACCATAGTGAGCTCAGGGCCAGCCTGAACTACAAAGCGAGACCCTGTTTCCATAAAGCAAAAAAAAAAAAAAAAAAAAAAACCCAAAAATTTAAAACCTGCCTTTTTGGTCCTATTTCTGCCTACTCTCAAAGACAACTACTATTAAAGTTGGAGAAAGGGGCTGAGGATTTAGCTCAGTGGTACCTGCATCTGCCTCGCAAGCGCAAGGTCCTAAGTTCGATGCCTGGTACCACGTACCACAATGCCAGGCACGGTGGCTCATGCATCTCAGCACTTGGGAGGTAGAGGCAGGAGGATTGCTGTGAGTTCAAAGCTAGCCCATAGTGAGCTCAGGGCCAGCCTGAATGATAGTCGAGACCTCATTAGACAGACAGACAGATAGAAAGACAGACAGATAAGACAGATAATGTGAGCTCAGGGCCACCCTGAGCTACAAAGTGAGATACATTCTCAAGGAAGGAAGGAAAGAAGGAAGTTAGAGAAGAGACCTGACAGATTAGACTACAAAATCAGTTCTTACATGATGAAGTTTTGTCATGTGTACAACTTATGAATTTGGTGGGAATTTTCCCACAACAAACCTACCAGAAATCTGGCAAGGTCCAGTACACACAAGTGCTGATGGTCTCTACTTTACTAGAACTGCCTCAATAGGCTGAAAGGTCCCTAAATGCATAGAATCCAAACCACTGAATGAACCAATGCACCCAGAATAATTGTAACCCTGATATTATCCACTTACCTTTCTTCCTACTGTCCTCTTCATCGGCTTCCACATCTTTGTCCTCAGTTGGTTCTGGCTCCACTTCTTTCGTTTCTGAGGGCTGGGTTTCTTCTGTCTGGGCATCCCCTTCCTCATCTAACATGAAGGGCTTCTTCTTCTTCTTTTTCTTTTTGCTCATAGTAGGATCAAAAATCATCTATTTAAGACAGAAAGAAAAAGATTACAAGATTATTTTTAATACTGCTTTAATCCAAAGATGCTCTATCCTCAAGGCAAACTCTTAGAAGTACTTGATGCACTAAAATACACAAAAAAAAATTCACAAAAAGAAATAAATTGTTCACCAACCTTCCTTACATTCCTAAATATAGGGTGTGATGGGAGTGTCAGAACATGTACACAGGCCTTTCAATGTGTAAGATACAATAAGATACAGCATCACTTTTAGTTTATTGCAAATTTGGACATTCTGAATGAATCATGGAATTCAAGGAAGTACCTAGGTTACAATTTTCACTTTTTGGATGGGAAATGCCAAGGCAGATTACGAATGTTTTATTCAAGTTTGGTAAAACCAGGGTTGCCACAAGGAGACTTGTTATTTTATCTGATATCTTCAAAATTTTATTCTGAAGTTTAGGTAAGTTTTAACCTTTAAGGAAACCCCGTCATACAGTAAATTTCCAGTTAAGAAAAATTTCTACAGAAACTTTTACTATGTTTTGATTGTGAAATATGCAAAGTTCTCAAGTTATTTTATCTAAATGTCCACAATAGAGTAAGAAAAAGAAATTTCTTATACTGTTTTGCAATGATCACTTGAAAAAGACATTTTAGACATAATAGTTTACACTTAGCAGGCAGAGCTGGGCATGGTGGCTCATACCTATAATCCCAGCACTTGGGAGGCAGAGGCAGGAAGATTGCTGAGCTCGAGGCTGGCCTGGGGTACATAGTGAGCTCAGGGCCAGCCTGAACTACAAATCGATTCCCTGCCTCAAAACAAAACAAAACACTTATAGGCAGACACTTAAAGCAGAAAGAGCAAATCCTTTTTTTGGGTTGTTTTGAGTAAGCCCTCCAAGTGTAGTTCAGACTTATCTTAAACTCAGCACATGTGTAACTCAGGCTGGACTTGAACCCATAATGATCCTCTGGCCTCAGCCTCCCGAGTCCCAGGATTATAGGAGCAAGACAGCATACCCACCAGGAAGAGTAGTCTTTAGGTCAAACAGAACTGGATTCAGATCACAAGTATTTTTTTTATTCCTGAGCTTCTTAGTAATTTTTGCTCACATTTTAGTTGCCTTATATTTAGTATTTTGCCACTGATGTGCTATGAACTATGCAGTAATTAAAAATATTAGTACAGGCCAGCATGGGCCGGGGTGTATAGTGAGTTCAAGGCCAGCCTGAACTACACAAGACCTGGTCTTCAGAAACAAAACAAAATAAAGGATAGGTCTGGGGCCTCTGGCCCATACTTATATTATCCTGTCTTATCTGTAAAATTGTAAAATAAATATTATGAAAACCAAACCAGACAAACTTAAAGGGCAAAATTAGTAAATAAACACTAGCAATTATAACATATATTTACAGTTCATAAAGCATGGTATTTAATTTCCCAGCCATGCCATGAAATTTTCAAAATACGTAACTTAAGATTTATGTTTAAGTTTTCTTTATGTTAGAAAACTAAGCTAAACTAATACAGAAGTATAGACTAGAATAAGGTAAGGTAGTTTACTTCCCTTACTCAGAAGTATTTGCATGGCATTCTAGAAATCCTTATATAGTCTCGTTTCAAAGTTATTGTCTTCTACCTTAATAACTATTTACTTGTATAAATGAATAATTTTGAAATGCAGTCAGTCTGAAAAATATTAACTGGGAAATAAAGAAGCATCCTTTCTATAAATGAGCCAGGAGGAAGGAGGACCCCCACACATACACTGCTGACCTACTACTGAGCCTTAGGTCACCGACTTCGTGGAATACAGCTATCTGTTCCAGAGAGGTAGCTATAGTTTTCTTGAAAGAGAAAGACTTGGCAATAGGACAACACTGCAGGCACTTTATAAGTTTAGTTCTGGCAAGTCTTACAATCCATTTGTTGCATTTTTTCAAGCATCAGGTTCCCTGGAATATTCACTGCCTTTTAACTATCACTATTTAGCAAGACAGACCACAGAAGGGAGAAATTCTGAAACCATCAGAGGACAGCCTCAGTTTATCTTCTCACCCCTGAAAAACATTCCTATTTGTTAGTTATTTAGACAGGGTCTTGCTATATAGTTTAGGCTGGTCATGAACCCACTATGTACCTCAGGTTGGCCTCAAATTTGTGGCTGTCCTCTGGTTCAGTCATCCCCACCCCTGTGCTAGGGATTACCGGCATGTGTCACCACACCCAGAGAAATCCATAGGTAAAGTTAGATTATGTCTTATGAAGGATCATAAACATGCAGGAATTATATACTAAAATAACACCTCCCTCAATTACTATCTCTGGATACTTAACATGTACTTAACACACTCTGCCTCATTTTACTTGCTACAGCCCAGCAAAGTGGATCACATATATCGAAACCAAGGATTCCAAACCAGCACCAGGAATGGAATTCCTCAAAGCAAAAGTCCATGTCAGTCTCAGCTAAAATCATGGCTTAAGACTTTCATATCTGACACTCAAATTATCACATGACTCATCCCAAATGTTTTGTTTATGAGACTAGTTTGGATTTGAGAAGTAAATAAATGCTGATGATGCACCTATAGAAAATTACAGAACTACCTGAGCTTTAAAAAAAAAAATCCACAATAAAGCTCAGTTTTCATTTGCAACTTCTTTCTTATATTGGATTACAGAAGGCAAGGAAAAGGGATACTTGCTAAAATTACTGTCAATAGCTAGAAATGCTTCATCAAATTGTCTCCTTCCACTCGTGAAACCTCACACCCAGGAGGTCACTCAGTAAGACTCATAAAGGCATTGATCTAAAGTTCTTTTCAGTGGGGAAATGCTAACAGCATTTTCATCTTTGGACGATAGGATTCTGGGACATTTTTCTTTGTATTCTTCTGTTTTGTAAACTTCACACGATATACATTCTATTTTTACTCAGAAATCTTCTTTTCTTTTAGGTTAAGACCTTTGCAAAAATACCTTACACTCTGAAAACTCATGTTCTCAGACCTAATAGTAAGCAAATCTTAGACATTGGCAATGCTTTAAAAACAATTTAAAGAGTCTAAAAAATTCTGAATCCCTGAAGATTATGAGATTGATTTTTTCCTTACCAAGTAGCTCTCAAATTTCTAAGATATTGCTTTTTTTTCTTTTTAGTTTTAGTTTTTGACACAGGGTCTTGCTTTGTAGTTCACGCTGGCCTCAAACTCACAGCAATCCTCCTGCCTCTGTCTCCCAAGTGCTGGGATTACAGGCATGAGCCACTATGCTTGACGCTAAAGTACTGCTTACCATTCCCATGGGTTAGAAAGGGTCATGTTCTGATGAATTTCTGGCTTCACTACCAGTTTAAAAAGAAAGGTGTGGGCTGGTGGTACAGCTTAGTGTACAAGTTTGTCACCTGTATGTCAGAAAGCCATATAAAGAATAAAACAAACTACTTTTTAAATAGTAGGCTCTTTAAACCTTTATCCTAGCTACCTGTCAGAATAACTTACAGTCTATAATGTCCCTAGAAGTTTATAGATCACTTCCAAGGACAGGTCTTCTTCATGTGGTCCTTTTAGGTCTGTAAAGTAGCCAAAAGTTAAGGGATTTACTTAAAAAATATTCATCTAAGGGCAGAGGTTTAGCTCAGTGGCTCCGTCTGCAAGGTCCTGAGTTTGATCCCCAGTAACCACATACAACAATACCAGGCATGGTGACTTGTGCCTACCAGCAATCAGTAGCACATACCACAATGCCAGGCATGGTGGCTCACATCTGTAATCCCAGCACTTGGGAGGCAGAGGCAGGAGGATTGCTGTGAGTTCGAGGCTTGCCTGGGCTACATAGTGAGCTCAGGGCCAGCCTGAACTATAAAGGGAGACCCTGTCTCAAAACAAAAAAATTGTCTAATCAATAGTACTACACTGAAACCAGAATCTACACCCTATGCTTCAGACCTCCCTCTACCAGTAACTTCCACCTGAAGGAGTTAAGCCAGAGGCCAGGGTTTTAGACCCACTAACTTCAGTATGATTAGAACACTCCCTGGGCTCTACTTTCCTACCTATAAAATGAAGTACTGGTATATTTACTCAGCACTAGACTACAAAATACTGGCTTCCATAGTCCATTGATGGAATGCTGGTTCTATCTCTTCTTGACAAAATCTTTTACATCCTTCAGTACAGTACTCACATTCCTCTTCTTTCAAAACCTGATCTCATTACTAAAAATGATCCCCAGACATCCCCATCATTACTGATGGCCTTATTTCTACTTCCTGTCACATCTAGCCAATTTCTACCTTGCATTTAAGTTGTCCCCTACATCCCTTTTACACTGAGTGCATTACCATAGAAATCATATACAGAATACCCCACAATCTTCCAATAAATACTGTACTGTATTTGCTAGAAGTTACACAAAGTTTGGGAAATAAGTACAAATAAAACAAGTGTGAAGTACTGCATCTCATAACCTTTGTAATACAAATTTAAAGCACTATCTACTATAACTTTGGAGAACTATACCTCTTTCAGACTCTTTCTCTGAGCTAATATGAGAACCTCCTACTCACCACCATGGAGCCAATTTGAATAGACCTGGAATTCTACTGGCTTAGCCACTTAGAATTTGATCATGGGTATTACAAAAATGTAAGTCTCAGTTTACTTATCTCAAAAATGGCCATCAAGAACTATCTTACAAGGTTCTTGTGAAAAATCAAATGAGATTAGAGTGCCCTCTAGAATAAATTCTAAGTGCCTTAACTCAGTCTTCTAAGTCCTCTATGAATTATCCAAAAAATACTTTTGAAGCCTTCACTCCTTACCTCTAGCCCAACTGGAGATTATTTCATTTTCTGTGAGCTCATCACTTACCGTTCTTGTTTTTCTCGTCCATTCCTGGCCCTGCACATCAAACCTTCCTACTGCTTGAGGAAATTCTTAGTAAGCACCATTCAGGCCTACATGAAAATCCAAACCTCCAAAACTTCGAACTCCTCTCCAGGGCCCTACAGGTCAAGAAACCTATAAATTTTTGATAAGCTGTGTTTTGTAAGGTTGTATGGTGAACTCTATATCTTCAATGTCAGAGAACACCTACTGAAAGCAATTAACATCAATTTTATTTTTATGTCGTTTGCCTTTACTTAGAGAAGGAGCCGGAGGGTGAGCAGTATTTGAGGATATGTGCTGAGATTCCAGCAAGACTTTAGGAAGACTGTCAGCTCTGCAGCCTGGACATCCCGCTCACGTCGCTGTGAGCTTAGTTAAAGGAAGCCCGAGGACTCCAGCCCGGAAACTTTCCGGAAAGCTGTTTTTTGAGACTGAAGGATCTTTTCCTTTGGTCCTAACTTCCTCATTTCCTTATCCTAAAATAATAATTACAATAATATTAATAGTAATAATACTTAAGAAAAGAAGGATAGGATACCTGCCCGGAAAAGGCAGCCTACAAAAGTTTTTATGCAGGACGCTCGCCAAAGCCTCCGCGGCGCCCAGCAGGGCAAGGCGCGGAGCAGGGTGCACAGGAAAGGAACGCGGCGTCGCCACCCCATTCTCGCTCAATAGAGGCATCCTCCCAGGGATCGAGCCCCTTCACGGGGGGCGATTCAACATGTGCTCTCCGTTCCCAAAATGCCAGCCACAGGAAGGAAGTCAGCCTCAGCGCCGACACCCTGAAGAGAACCGGGTGAGACTTAACTCTGCGAATCCGGAGTCCTCGCCGGCTCTACCGCCTCGGGCTGCCGAGGCCGCTTGTCCCACATGGCGGCGGCTGGCCGGTAGGCCGCAGGCCCACTTTCCACACGGGGTTGAGTTCGGCTTCCGGCCTCGGTCCCAAACCCTAGCGCTAAGCTCAAGCTCTCACCTCGTCCCCGGACATGGTGACAGCTCAAGGGGGCTCCGCACGGATGAGAAGTGAGACGGGTCAGCCCCAGGCCCCGGCGTCAGCGCTGATCCTGTCGATACTTCTCCAAGCACGGCACTAGGCTCTTGCATCAGCGAAAGGGGACGACACCCCGCCCTCCTCTCAAAACTTGGAAGTGCGCCTGCGCAGAATTCGCCAAGGCGCAGGCGCGCGGAAGAGCCAAATTTGTGGGCTTCATGTGGCGCGAATTACTAAACGCTATCGCTCTGCCAGGCATGATGGGACTTGTAGTTCGACTGGGAAGATAGGGGCGCCTGCCCTGCAGTAACCCAGAAATCCGTTGGTCTGCGACAAGCTTCGGCCGTGAGGTTCAGCGCCTTTTTTTAAAATCTTTTTTTTTTCGGGCTGGAGGGTTAGCTCAGTGGTTCCGGCACCTGCCTTGCAAGCGCAAGGACCTGAGTTCAATCCCCGGTAACCACATATAATGCTGGGCGTGGTGGCTCACGCCTGTAATCCCAGCACTCGGGAGGCAGAGACAGGAGGATTGCTGAGTT
>PVIC010056873.1:0-10823 GCA_004025085.1 Thryonomys swinderianus
TAATGCTGGGCGTGGAGACTCATGCCCACCAACAATCAACACCGCATACCGCAATGCCGGGTGTGGTGGCTTACGCCTGTAATCCCAGCACTCGGGAGGCAGAGACAGGTGGATTGCTGAGTTTGAGGCTTGCCTGGACTACATAGTGAGCTCAGAGCCAGCCTGAACTACAAAGCGAGACCCTGTCTCAAAAAAAAAAAAAAGAATTACATGGTTTTATTATAACTCTGAACAGCAATAAAATATATAATACACATATTAATATGTTATATGCCATAGAGTTCATAGGAAGTATGTTATTTAATTTTAATTTTTGTTGTACTAGGGATTGAACCCAGTGCTTTCACACTGAGCTATAGCTTCAGTCTTTTTAAAATTTTTTATTTTTTACTTGAGACAGGGGCTTGTTAAATTGCTGTTTATTCCAATGCATGAGTTTCCTGCCTCAGCCTCCAAGAGTGCTGAGATTATAGGCCTGCACCGCCACCCCTACAGAGAACATATAAATTTGGACATGAAGGCACTAGAGTTATGTGTAGGGAGGCCATATATAATAAAAAAAATATTGAAAATTTCCTAACTAAATATATAGACTGAATTTATATATTTGCATTTGCTTGAGTTTATACCAACCTGTATTATCCTAAATTTAACAATAAGGAGACTGAACTTAAAAAGTTAAGTACATTGGACCCTTGACATACAAATTCAATCAGTTCCAAAGGGCTGGTTGTAATTTAAGTTGGTTGTAAGTCAATACAGTGAGATCTGGATGTTTCTGTGGGTACAGATTATATATAACAAGAGGCAGATGAATCTTCCTTTAACCTAATTAGCCCAAGTTGTTTGTATGTGAGGTCTGCTGTAACTTGATGGTTCACTGTAGTTTGTTCAAGAAGGCAGAGCTGGTAAACAGTAGAATGGTAGTTTGAATCTAGAGTTTCTAATCCCAGGGCCTCTATCTTTCTATACTTGTTCTGGCTTCTAAGACACTGTACAGGATATGACACTGGAAGCATATGTTAGGATTTGCCTACCTCATACTGTGTAGTATGTTTCCTATAGTACCTGCATATGCATAACCACATGGCTATGTGATTAATATATATGCAACAGAAACAAGTTTGGACCATAATAGGAATTGAATTGATCAATCCAAATGGACTAACTAAATCCAAATGAACTCTAGAACTCTAGTCATTCAGTTATCTCTTAGCAAATAGTGGCTATTCTCATTCAACGTATGACTTTCCTAAAGCTCGAAGATGGATGTGGGACAGACACAGGAGAACCGACCCACATAGTGTGTGAATGCGGGTAAGTATCATATACTTATCCCATATACACAGACATACGCACTGTTCACCCATCTACCCATCTATCCAGGAGGAGACATATTTTGTACCCACTATAAAAACCACAATTGTTGTAAATTAAAAATTAAAAACCATATCACAGTAATGTTTCAGTTTTATACTAATTTCCAAGTAGCATCATGAATATTTCTTACTGAGGAAAAAGTTAGATGTATCCCACTCCAGGACTTTTATGATGTCTTTTGCATTGTATGTCTGTTATGTACTGTCATCTTTTTATTAGCAAATCTCACCTGAATTATTAATAAAGCTTAGTTTTTTTTAAAGCTGCCACATTCTTTCAAATAAGCACAGTGACATTTCTTTCCAAGGAGGGTGACTCAGACTTTTCCTTAATTGGAGAACTTTACCTTTGTGCCAACAGTTGATGAGGTTTTGCTCTCTATTTTATTGTGTCCAGCGAAGGCCAAAACAGAGCAGTCTGCAACACCCTCATTTGATTTCAGAGTTGAGTGCCCGGGGATTATCGGTGTGAGGGTTGGGCGACCCTGAGGCACTCAGGGCTGCTGTGAATCTCAGATGACAGAGGAAGTCATCCATGTTACCTGTCGTGTTGAAGCCGAAGAGGAGGGGGCAGGAGACAGCAAACGCCAGGAGCCATACAGCAGTAATCATGAGGGCCACGCGTCGGCAAGAGCCCTGCCCTGTGCCGTGTTGGTAGTGAACAGGCATGACTACTGCGGTGTACCTGGAAGAGGAAGCAGGAGGATGGGTGTGAGTGGACAAGCTGGGACTGTTCATAGACATGTGGGAGCAGGTGACTAGAGAAAGGAGCAGGGTGCTGCTTTGGCAGGAGACAGATGACTTTAGCTGTAGACAGAGAGAAAGATATTGGTGTAAAAATGGTAGAAAGAGAGACGAGGATCTCACTGAAAAGGATGAGCAAAGGTGGCCAGATTTAGAAGTGCAGCCCCGTTGGGTTCCTGGAAGCTTCTGCCTGGTTGTCCAGGCTTATTTTAGAATCTTGCCAACAAGATTCCTTCCTCCTACTGGACACGATTATGGTTCATGTGGCGACTCCTTACACGCATTTCCACCTGCCCTGGAATTACCTGGACAGCTCTTCCACAGCCATGTCAAACTAAGATGCCAGGAACAGACACTCCTGTTCCCCCAACTCTTGACCCGTTCCACTCGGGCAGCTCTGGCTAGTTAGTCACCACTGAGAATTGCATGCTTTCCTGAATATTTACTGTTCAGCAATTTCTTATGGGGTCCAGCACTGGTGTGGGTGGCGCAGAGCTGAATCTCTCACCTCCCTAGCCTGTGTCTCTCTGGAGAGGGCCCGCGACCCCCTCCAGATCGTGGACAAGTCTCTGAGACCTGCAGGAGACCAGGCGGTCGCCAGGGCGTCCCCAGGGAAGCCAGAGCAGCAGGGTGGTCTGTACTTGGAGAACTCTGGGGATGCCAGACAGCTGCTTCCTTCCCCCAATTAGCTTGATTCTTTTCATCGTTCTGTGTGTGTCCTATTACAATGCAGACTACGCGGTGTTTCTCCGGGATTCTGATTGGGTACTCTGAAGTGGAACCCAGAAATGTGTGTGTGTGTGTGTGTGTGTGTGTGTGTGTGTGTGTGTGTGCGTGTGTGTTTAACAAACAAGCGCATCTGATTAGCGAAGTTTGAGAAAATCTGCACTAGGGAACATTCCTGTCAAAGGTCCTTGTTAACTTCATAAGAAGTGAGAGACGCGACTACGAAGTACCACTGTCACGTTACACTTTTTCTTTCCTTTTGAAAGAACATGCTTAAACTATTAAAAGAGTCCCCCTCCCATCCCCCCGCTTGCCTTAGGCGACAGAGGCGTCGAGCGGTTCCGGAATCCGCCATCGGAGGGCAGCAGAACGCAGCAAGAACTCTGCCAGCTCCTCGGGGTGAGAAGTTCACGACTCACCTGGGGGCCGTTCAGGCTCTGCAGGGAGGTGGGCGTGTGGGGGGGAACTGTTCCCTAGCTTCCCGGGCCTCGCGGGGATCCGGAATTCGCACCGAGGCGGACTGTTTAGCCTCTGGCTTTCTCTCCAGCGATTGCAGATGACCGATAGTAGGTGAGCACAGCGCCAAAGCACAGCACGGGCCGAGGGAGAGCAAACGCGGACCGGGCCACCTCGGCACACCCCGCGGCTCAGCCGATCTGGGCGGCGGCAGACACTGCGCCCGGGCCGGACTCCTGCCCTGTGCTGGAGATCCGGCTCCCCGGCCCTCTCTGGTGAGGATTTCTCCGCTGACCCGGGCGCTGGCGGTGTGCGCGCTGTGAAGTCCGAGCCCACTGGAGATGGACTCGTTGAATCTCAGCTCTGCCACTTAGCTGTGAGGCTGTGGGTCAGTAGTTTGACTTTCTGACTCGAAGTGCTTGTTTCTGCAGTGGGGATAATAATTCCTGCCCTATAGGAATATTAATAAATATCGAGTGAAGTTATCGAGGTGAAGTTTTTCATCACAATGACTAGTGCGAATTTGACACTCAAAAGACAGTGTTGTTGTTGATGCCATTGACATTGTTTTTGGGCTGGCCAAGGGATCAGTGATTGTTCCCATCAGCGAGGTTACAGTTGTCCCCCTCTTCCTCTTAGTTATCAGGGAACGTGCAGTTTATTATTCAAGCAAGCAAGGGACAGACACTGCTGGCTGAAAGTGCCTTACACACAGCAACCTCTGAAGTTATTGCAGTTGTCTTTACTAAACAATGGGGAAGTGACACTCTATGGTTAACTGACTTGCCTCTCTTTGCCAGGAGGTGGGAGATTTTTGAGAAAAGGTCTCACTTTGTAATTCAGGCTGGCCCCGAACTCACTATGTAGCCCAGGCCTCGAACTCACAGCAATCCTCCTCCCTCTGTCTCTCAAGAGCTGGGATTATAGGCATGAGCCACCATGCCAGGCTAAATCTGAATTTTTGGCGTAGCAGTGTGGCTCCAAACCAGAGGCCAGAGAAACCCACGGCTCAGCACCTGAGGCAGGCAGTATGCTGTGGTAGAAAGGCCCACTGAATCCTTACTCCTGTGCCATAGCTGTGCCATGTTGGCCAGCCTTCCTTCATGCTCTTCTTCAAGGTAACGCATCTACCTTGCTGGTGGTTGTGAGGTTAACAGTAATGCATGAGAAGCTGTGAGTACCTGGCATACAATTGTGTTAAATAAAAGGTACCTATTTTTATTGTTTTTGTGACTAATGTCAAGTTAGTTTCAGCACAGGAATAGCTCGCCATAGGTACCCTACCTCCACCAGTGAAGGAAGTATTCAGTGCCATTCAGAGAGTGCTGGTTGGGATGTCAGAGGACCCAGCTCCTACTCCCAGACCGGTGCATAGGACTGGCTGCAATTCTGCAGCATCTCAGCTCAAATGAGTTAACGGACTGCCTTCAGACACCCAGCTGGGTCTCTGCGTCTCTTCACTCTATTGAAAGTCCCAGTACCCAGCGGAACTGTGTTTCCACCCAAGCCCTGCCCCACAGTGGGGGATGGGAGGGGTTGGTGATCAGGGTGTCTATTGAGGGAGCTGACGGAGGGGGAGGAGAAAGGCTGGTCGGGGTGGAAAGGCCTGACTCTAACTCCCTGCCTGAGTTTAATGAGCCCCAGAGCTCTGCAAGGGCTGCTTTTCACCACCTTTTATTTGGTCAGACAGGGGGCTCAATAAATCTTTAGTTCCGTGGACTCCCCTCGTGGAGTTGTTGAAGGAGAAAGCTTTTTGCAAATGACTGGAAAGCCCTTTGCAAATATAAAGTGCTTATTTAGATGCAAACGAAAAATCCAAGGTTCCTGTGACTCATCTGGTACCCATTGTGCTCCCTGCAAAGACGCGGAGGCTCGCCTGTGTGATGGGTGCCATTTGAGAGCCACTTAAAGAACTCCCTGGTGAATGAATTTGGTTGCATTATCCCCCGATTCCTCTCGGAGGACTCTAATTTCCACCGCTTGGTCGTGTCCCGTTTTCTTACACTCGTTCTCAGCCGTCTGAGTTAGCGCTGACCCAGGATCCAGTGGGAGGAGCCGACCTGCCCGGCAGGCTCAGCCCGGGGTGGGGGCCTGTGCTCCCAGACTTCCCACTCTGCTTTTTTAAAAAAGAAAAGGCGGCTTAAATCCAAGCATCCAAAGCTGTGCCTCAGAATCTAATGACAATAGTATTACTTGCTTTCAAAAAATGCTTTTATCATTTCCTTTTCTTTCCTATCTCTTACCACCCTGTTATTACCAATCAGCGGCTTCATGACCAAAAAATACCGAATGCATTTGGTCAGGTTTGTCAGTGGTGACTGGCATTGTGTGAGGACCAAAGGTCTGTGTGAATGAAGGACTGCATCTGTAATGAATCGACCAGCTCTCTGGCATCATAGGAACGGGATTTAATACTGTGTACTGCAAACTGCTGTGACGGATAATGGCGACAGCTTCTCTGAAGCCTATTTTCATTCCTAGAATAGGAAGGGGCCTCCACTATGAGGTCTGACGCGGACCGGTCCTTACTGAAAGACAAGTCCAGAAGGAATTTCCTTTGCCACTGGGGCCTAAGCCCTGCCAGTCCCTTTGAGTTCCAGGCATTTGAGTGCCATGCTTTCCGGGGAGTCTTCCTATATAGGACAAGCTTTATCCTTGTTGGTTGTGTTTAAAGTGGTGAGAAAAAAGCATGTGGAAAGAGAGGCTCCTGCCAGCAAAATGGTCCCCTTAGTGCACATTGGAGAACAGTGCCTCTTCCTGCTTGGCAAATTGCAAAGTGTCACCGTCTTGCGGCCGACTTGGGACTAGTTGGTACATGAAGTGCTGGTTCTCCACTGCTGTGCAGGGAGCATCTGCCCCAGTCTTTGCCATCGCTCCTGTGCATGTAATGAGTGTGAATGGGTGGACATGCTCTCAGGAAAGCGGAGAAGAGCTCGGGGGAGTGAGGAGGGCCGGGTGGGTCCCCCAGCCCCCTCCTAGACTTCTTGCCCTCTTCTTCTTCAAGGCTCACCTGCCAGCTTCTCATGTCCTTTCTGAAGATTCTTCTTTGTGGTGAGAACCATTGGTTGCCTGTGGCTGAGGACCAGTGAATTCAGTTCAATATTCTGTGTTTTAAGATTGTACAGGCACAGCAAAGAGATTTGCTGGTGAGAAGGATTTAGGTCTGATGTAAGAATCTCAGGTGCTAAAGGCTATACCAATTGCAGTCCAGTATTTCCTTGAGCAATATATATTTCCCAACAGGTACTAGAAGTCCAAAAGTTATGTAACAGGCTTAGCTATTAGAGCTAAAAATGTTATAAGATCTTTATCTTTTTGTTTTTTTTGAGACAGGGTCTAGCTTTGTAGTTCGGGCTGGCCCTGAGCTCACTCTGTAGCCCAGGCAAGCCTTGAACTCAGCAAGCCTCCTGCTTTTGCCTCCTGAGTGCTGGAATTGGAGGTATGAGCCACCATGCCCAGCACTGTGGTATGTGATACTGATTGCTGGTGGGTGTGAGTCACCATGCCTGATATTGTTGTATGTGGTTACTGGGGATCGAACTAGAGACTTTGAGCTTGCTAGCCAGGCAGCAGAACCACTGAGCTAAATCTCCAGCCCTCATTTCTTTTTTTCCCCTTTTTTTTTTTTTGCAGTACTGAGATTGCCTTGAGTCGCATCTCCAGCCCACTCCTGAATGTTTGAGGCTGGGTCTCTCTAAGTAACTGGGTTCCTTGGATTGGGCTCCAACCTGTGATCCTCCTGCCTCAGCTTCCTAGAGTTCAGGAGTTCTGAGAATGTACCACCACAACTGGGCCTTCTTCACTTTCTTTTAAATTGAAATATTCATGTATCACACAATCCCCTTAAATGGATAATTTAATTTTTTGTTATATTTACAGAATTACACAACCATATCCTCTATTTTTGAACACATTCTTTAATGGCATTATTTCCAGAATTGTGAACATGTTCTTTAATCTGCCTTTTCAGCTGGAGAGCTAATCAAGTGAAAAAGTAAAATCCCTCCAGTTGGCTACTTGGTTTGCAACACCCTCACAGGTAAGAGTTTTCCTGTACATTCTTTGGCTGTTGTTCAGCGCTTCCATTTCAGTGTGTAAAGGAAATGTGCAGCACTGCTGTTGAGAGCTTGACACTGAGCTGTGCGAGGAAAGGCAGCTGGCTCTTCTACGAGAGTCACCAGAGAAGGCGTAGTACTGGCTCAGGGCTGACAGAATCCTAATGAGGAAGTTTAGAAGGGCTCTATGACAAAGGGGGCAGACTTAGAACGCAAGAAGGTAGGTCTTAGGGAAACCCAGGAAGAGAAGAAGCTAGAAGGTGAACTGAGACCATGTGGTGGAAATCCTTGAATCCTGGACTGTAAAGATAGTTTTAACTTTCATTCCCTAAACCAAGCAGACACTGGAGTTTTGGGTAGAACAGGAGACATCAGAGCTACTGTTCTGGTGGGGTAATTCTAATGATGGACTGGTTAGTAAGCCAGGGTGGGGGTGGGGGGCTTGTGTGAGGGGCTATCGCAGGAGTCTAACCTAAGAACGGTCAGCAAGTAAGGAAAGAGGGAGAAAACTATGAAAACACCACGAAAGTATAGTCTGTAGGGACAGAAGTGCTTAAGATTAGGAAGAGAGAGGAGTCAAATAAAATCCAAAATTCTAGAATGAAGATGATGTCTGTGAGAGGTCATCAAATCAAGATAATTTAGTGGTTTGTTGGTCTGATTTTTAAACTTTTGAAAAACATTCAGGAGTCACAACAGGGGATGTACAGGCAGTAACGTAATCTGGAGTTCAGGGGAAAAGGTAGGGATAGCTGGAGGTTTGGTAAGGTTGACACAAAGCTTAACATCATTAACTTGGAGTCAAATAGACATGAATTCAAATGCTAGCATGGGTCCCAGACTAGCTGTGTGACTTAGGCAAGTTTTTTGGGAAATACAGATTATAATAGTGTTAATAGTTGTTAAGGTGCAATGAATTGGTACGTGTCAAAGCTTAGCACAATATGGTAAGTTCTGAGTAAATAGCAGATCTTATTTAGAATCACCTCTTGGAGGTATTACATGGATGGATAATTTTATTGGAAAAAAAAAGAGGTAGAAGAAGAAGGCAGATGGGGAGGACTCAGAGAACAGGTAGGAAACTCCTGACTGGCAGTAGAGGCTACAAGCTCCCCAAGGACCTCTTTTTCCCCAGGGCCCTCAGTCAGTGGTCTTCATTGTGGTCAACCTCAGGCTTAAGACGGAGAGAGTGGAAAGAAGAGAGAAAGACAAAAAGGCGAGTCCAAATCAAGGTCAGTGGCTTTGGGTTCTTTCGGGGATAGAAAGTTAAGATTTTTTAAATGAAACAGAGGGCAGAGCCAAAAATCAGACATTCATTTCAGAAGTCCAAAAGCAACTTTAAAAATTAACTTGTTTTTCTTAAACTCTATAAGGGAAATCTATTGATTATAGCCTTGCTTTCTAAAATTGCTTTTTCTTTCTCATCCACTTTTCTTCTCTCTCTTGACTGGAAAACGCACCTAGACCTTCCCTTTCTTTCTTCCACCTACCTTCCTTCTCTTTCTCTTCAACAAATATATAAAACAAGTAGAGAATTTCCTCCCAACCAAGTCAGCTTATCTAATGTGTTCCCTCCTTTTCCTTCTAATTAGAAATTACAACAGCCCCAAAGGGTGGTGGAAAAACAAACCCAGAATTCTGCTTAGAGGGCTGGAGGGAAGGAAAGCCTAGGAAATCTTTTTTTTTTTTTTTTCCAGACAGGGTCTCACTTTGTAGTTCAGGCTAGCTTTGAGCTCACTCTGTAGCTCAGGCAAGCCTCGAACTCAGCAGTCCTCCTGCCTCTGCCTCCGAGTGCGAGGATTATAGGTTTGTGCCACCAAGCCTGGCATTTGTGGTGTGTAGTACAGATTGCCGGTGGGCGTGAGCCACCACCCCTTGTATTGTTGTATGTGATTACTGGGGATTGATCCAGGGACCTTGCACTTGCTAGGCAGGCGGCGGAACCACTGAGCTAAATAAATCTCCAGCTCAACCTAGGAAATCTTGTTGAATAACTATTTCTCTCCTGTCACAGGGCTCTTCTCAAACCAGAGTCTGAAAGAAAAAGAGGGAAGAAAATGTCCCCATGGAAGTCCTACTTGGAGGTGACCCTAGTGCCTCATATGCAAAGTTTGTGTCTCCCACTTGCTTTTGGGGCCCTCCCTTTCCTAAGGAGGAGGATCCCCGCCATACCTGTCTATGCTGATGGCACAGAGATTCAGGATGCTGGCTGTACACATCATGACATCCAGGGTGACAAAAACATCACAGCAAATTCGGCTGAAATTCCAGATTCCACCCGTCACCTGAGCATTGAAAACAAGAAAGACATTAGCGTTTCTCCTGGCAAAGGGATGGAAACCCAGTCAACATTTCTGCCTTCCTGGGTGGCTCCATTTAGTCCCTGACACACTCTCTCCCCTCCTTGTGGTTTTCATAGGGCAGATGGACATTTAGGGAAGGCCTGGATGTCCAAGATGTGCTGCTAAAAAAGGACAAATTCATGGTGTTGGTGCTGGAGGGGATCTTACAGATCAGCGGTGCGGGATTCTCAGAGTGGCTCACGTGGGGAGCTCACTGAAGATGGGACTGCTGAATCCTCTGTAGATTGATCGAGTCAGAACCTCTTGATCTGGGGCTCATGAGTTCTTCCTTGAAAGATAAACTCCCCTATACATGCTGAGGTTTGAGATCACTGGTGCAGTTCAAACGCAGGGTGCTACTTGTGACTGATACATTCACTGTACGTATTGGTCTGCAGATGTATAACCCATAGTAATAGGGTTTGGGTGATCCCCAATGTGTTTTTTTTTTTTTTATCAGACTGCCTCTCTGAAGCCCTCTGCCCAGTAGAAAGCTCACCATGTACCCGGGAAATAAACTGAGAACACAATTCTCATAAAATGTAGCTCCAAAGGGGGGAAATTATCTATCTAAAATCATGTTTTAAAGCTTGAAAACATCTGGAAACAACGTCTATAGGGATTTACACAAAATAAGACTATGCCAATGTCACTGATTTTGACATGGGAGATTCCCATGTCCCAGGCACCAAGAGGTAGGGAAAGGCTGGGTCCAGGGTTTTGGAGAGGAGCCTGAGTTCTTCCTACCATTCTCAGAATGAGTGAGTTGGGCCCTGACCTCTTGCTTTGACTCGTATGTTCCAAGTTCTGTCTTCTCCTCTGAGTAACATTTATTTAAAAAAAGGAATTTTTGGGTCAGAGATTTTAGCTCAGTGGTTCCAGTGCCTGCCTCACAAGCACAAGGTCCTGAGTTCGATCCTGGTAACCACATACAATGCTGGGCATGGTAACTCATGCCCACCAGCAATCAATAAAATCAATACCACATACCACAGTGCCAGGTGTGGTGGCTCACGCCTGTCATCTCAGAACTCAGGAGGCAGAGACAGGAGGATTGCTGAGTTCGAGGCTTGCCTGGGCTACATAGTGAGCTCAAGGCCAGCCTGAACTACAAAGCGAGA
>PVIC010056874.1:0-10805 GCA_004025085.1 Thryonomys swinderianus
TTCTTTCTTTCTTTCTTTCTTTCTTTCTTTCTTTCTTTCTTTCTTTCTTTCTTTCTTTCTTTCTTTCTTTCTCTTTCTTTCTTTCTTTCCTCCCTCCCTCCCTCCCTCCCTCCCTCCCTTCCTTCCTTCCTTCCTTCCATCTTTCTTCTAGTTTTCTGAGACAGAGTCTTGATTTGTAGTTCAGGCTGGGCCTGAGCTCACTAGGCATCCCAGGTTAACCTCAAACTCACAACAGTCCTCCTGCCTCTGCCCTTGCCTCTTGAATGCTGAGTTTATAGGCATGAACCACCATGCCCGCATTGTTACATGTGGTACCGGGGAATCAAATTTGGGAACTTTCGCTTGCCAGGCACATGCAAGATCCACTGAGCTAAATCTCCAGCCCTGATCTTCTATTTTTAGTAGAAGAAACTAATTGTAGTCTAGACTTTTGCTTAGGTCACTATGATAGTTTTTGAGACTCCAGTCTCAGGGTTGACCTCTTCCTGAATAGGTAACAATTTTTTTCTTTTTCTTGTCATTTCTATCTTAAGATCAAGATCCCTGCTGATGTTACTGAGTAGATGAAACCTACAAATTAAAGAGTTTTTGTTAATTTTAAAATTTGTTAATTTTTAAATTTGTTAAATTTTAGCTGAAAAAACTATTTTTGGTACAACTGCAATAATCCTCAGGGAGCTGAGATTATAGGCACTCACCAACATGCCCAGCCTTTTTCAAGTTCATGTTTAAGATAATTATTATTTCCTATGGCTTGACAATAGACATTCTATTGCTTTTTTTTTTTTTTTTTTTTTTTGAGACAGATTCTCACTTTGTAGTTCTGGCTTGCCCTGAACTCACTATACAGCCCAGGCTAGCCCTGAACTCATGACAATCCTCCTGCCTCTGCCTCCCCAGTGCTGGGATTACAGGTGTGAGCCACCACACCAGGCATTGTGGTGCGTGGTACCAGGGATTGAACTCAGGACCTTATGCTTGCCAGGCAGACGCCCGAACCACTGAGCTAACCCCCCCAGTCCAACAATAGACATTCTAAACAATTACTTACATTCACTTTCATTTGGGGGAAGGGGCTTGAGACTGGTATTCAGTGAGAAAACTCATTCCTATTTGGATGGTCTAACCTCCATCCATCAACAAACACATGGAATCCAGGCAGTGTTGAGTGATTTAGCTGACCTTGATGGCTGCTAAGGGAAAATTTCATCCAGTACAAAGCCTTACTCCAAAAGTCAGCTTGTTAAAGAAAGCTGTAAAACCTTACAGTTCCTTTTGGAGACCTGGCTAAGGCACTAGCTAATAAAAACCAAGTTTATAAGCCAAGTGCCTGTTGGCACCTCAGGAATTCTGAGTTAAGTAGCTTGGATAAGTTCTTAGATCATTATTGGTCTGAGTTATCCTTAGTGGACCAATCAAAAATAATGAAGGGGTAGGCAGGAAAGCGCTCCATCCTGTGCTCCTGACCCCTGGGCTGTGTCAGTAGCAGCTCTGGCTACATTGCCTCCCACTTCACTGAGCCACCTCATTAAACATTTTTGTTTCTTATGTTCTTCAAAAATCTCTTTGCAGGTCCCAAAGAACCTTCTGTGTTTACCAAAAACAATAGTAGACACAGAAGGGGACGCTGCTGACTGCTTCCCCTTCTCGTTAAATGCCAACTAGGTACAAACAAGAAATTCAGACAACTGTTGAGCCTGCTTCTTTATAAAACAAAGCAGCGCATTTGTTTATTCATTACATGACAAGATATCCTTAAATATATGTAAAGATGCCTCCCTTCCTATCTTCCTAGGGCTCTAGGTCTGGCTCTGAAAACTCACCTGCCACACAAAACGGTGTTCCTTCTTCATTCCCCCAACTTGATCTCTTTTTCTCTTTAGCCCATACCAACTGGCTATTTTTCTCCCTATCTTGACAATCTGATCTTTTCTCATTCTCTAAAATTCCCTGTTTCACTTTGCCAGCATCCGTCTAAGGATGGAGGTCCAGTTGCTGACATTTGGATGGTGGCTGCACGTGCCAGGTGTCGCCCACCTTCCCTTTGACCCCTAACGGTTCCTCTCCTGCCATCACTGCACTCTGCTAAGCCCTTGGTTAGCTCTAGGCTGGATCTTGTTGATGTGGCTGTTTACATGCCACCTTCTCCTACCATCTATTACTCTGACATTTCACCACGATGATGATGATTACAACAGAAGCTGAGCAAACATTTCAAAGTGACAAGGTGGCAAGCTCCTCTGCTGGGGGAACTGAGTCCTGCTCAACATTTGGTGTCCAGGGCTGCAGGTCCACTTGGTGGAGAGTGAACCGCTTCAGTATGAATGGGTGCCACAGTTTCCGCAACCGGGACCACCTGGATCTTCTGTGCAGGTGACCCCACAGGGGCCTGTTGCTCTGTTTAGGTAGCAGACTTCTAGAGCCTAGAAAAGGACTTCAGGTGCCAGGAATAACCATCCATGCACTAACAGGCATTGACTCATTTTATGAGTGTTTACTGAGTGTTTCCTGTGGATCAGGTTGCGCTAGGTGCAAACCATGTGAAATTTCATGGCCCCCTGGTGGAGAAATTTACTGTCAGGAGCAGGGTTTCTCATATTGGGACCTGCCCTCACATCATCTCGGGTTTTCTGAAAATCAGGTTCTGTTTATGCAGCTCTGAAACAGGGACCATTTTGCATTTCTAGCCAAATCCCTGATGACACTCGGGCTCCTGCGAGTAGTCACCCATGGTCTTCACAGTGCAATCTCTGGAACCAGAAGCAACCAGGACCACCTGAGCGCTCGTGAGACATGCAAATCAGAAAGTCTGGATCTGAAACCCAGTGGGCTTGCCTTCTAGGAGATTCTACTGCCTGCTGGGTGGGAACCTGCTCTCCTGTCTACACATTAGCATCGCCTGGGGGAGCTTTTAAGCAAAGCTGGGCTCCAACCCAGACACATTGAATGAAATCTCTGTAGGTGGGGTCTGGCATCCGGAATAGTTAAATAAGAACCTCCTCAGGTGATGTTAAAGACCAACCAAGTAGTAAATCCCTACACTCGGTGCAAGCTGCTTGTCAGCAGCCAGATTGGCTTCAGGTTGTGAGCGGCACTACTGCTGCGTCTAAACGGGCTGTGTCAGGAAGCAGGGGGCTTTCTCTGAAGAGAAAACACGATTAAGTCACCTCCGAGTTTAACCCAAGTGTTCCCCTAGTGTACAATTAACGCTCTGCAGTGGTCTGTGTAAAAGCAAACGAGGGGCCGGAGGGTTAGCTCAGTGGTTCCGGCGCCTGCCTCGCAAGCACAAGGTCCTGAGTTCAATCCCTGGTAACCACATACAATGCTGGGCATGGAGACATGCCCACCAGCAATCAATACCATATACCATAGTGCCGGGCGTGGTGGCTCACGCCTGTCATCCCAGCACTCGGGAGGTAGAGACAGGAGGATTGCTGAGTTCAAAGTTTGCATAGGCTACATAGTGAGCTCAGAGCCAGCCTGAACTACAAAGCAAGACCCTGTCTCAAAAAAAAAAAAAAAAAAAAAAAAAAAAAAAAAAAAAAAAAAAAAAAAAAAAAAAAAAAAAAAACAAATAAAAGCAAATGAGGAAGGGCAGGGGAGGCCCACAGGGGAAGGGAAGAAATCCGGGCAGTGGGTGATATCCGAGTGGCAGGCAGCAGCAGTCTGTGTTTTAGGTACCAAGACTGAAGGCACTTTCAGCCTGATGCAGAAGGGAGAAAAGGAAACACTCTACAAAATCCCAAGCTGTTACTCAATCACTATGTTGGCAAAGCCTGGTCACCAGCCTGTCCTCTTCCGGCCCCCACCCCATCTTCCACACTGCTGCACAGCCAGAGACTCTGACCTCATTCCTCACAGAGCTGCAGCTTTTGTTGCTCTTAGGAGAGACGGAGGCTGTGTGAGGTGCAGGGCCTGATTCTTCCATGGCCCTTCTTCACACTTTCAGCCCCAAGGGTGTCCATAATCAAAGACTGACAGTTCCCAGATGCTCCTGCAAGCTCTTCACTAGCCCATGCCTTGCTGTGAGAGCTGATGACTCTTACGGCATCTCAGATCAATTCTGTCCCTTAAAATGATGGGTCAAAGTACTAACCTCCAAGACCCCAGGACACGACCTTATTAGGAAAAATGGTCTTTGCTGGGCATGGTGGCTCACGCCTGTAATCCCAGCACTCGGGAGGCAGAGACAGGAGGATTGCTGAGTTCAAGGCTTGCCTGGGCTACATAGTGAGCTCAGAGCCAGCCTGAACTACAAAGCAAGACCCTGTCTCCAAAAAAAAAAAAAAAATGGTCTTTGCAGGTAATAAAATTAAAATGGGTCATTAGGATGGCTCCTCACATGATATGACTGTGTTTTTATTGAAATAGAAGGAGGAAGAGAAGAAGGGGGATTCTGGATACAAAGAGAAGGGGAGAACTCATTGGGTCGGGACAGAAGCAAAGTCAAGGTGAGTTAGCAGAAGCCATGAAGCAACTGAAAACTTCAGCAGACAGCAAGCTGGAGGCAGGAGGCAGGAGGCAGGAGGCCGGGAGCAGATTCTTCCCTGCAGCTTTCAAGGAGAAGCTGCCCAGCTCCGATCCTGTACTGCCACCCTCCAGACCTAGGGGATGGTGAATTTCTATCATGTAAGCCACCCTCTTTGTGCACTTTACACAGCAGTCCTTGGAAACTAATCTAGTGCCTCTGAGTTCCTGCTCCAGGTTAGAGCCTGTGTTTCTCCACCTTTCTTTTTGTTTTTTTTTCTTTTGTTTTGAGACAGGGCCTTGCTTTGTAGTTCAGGCTGGCCCTGAGCTCACTACGTAGCCCAGGCAAGTCCCAAGCTCAGCAGTCTTCCTGCCTCTGCCTCCCAAATGTAGAAATTACGGAAGTGAGTCACCACACCCGGTATTGTTGTATGTGGTTACCAGGGATGGAACGAGGGATCCTGTGCTTGCTAGACAGGCGCCAGAATCATTGAGCTAAATCTCCAACCCTCTCCACCTCTACTTGTTCCATCACCACCACCCAGTTTAGAGGCTAGGACAGGAGAAGCAACCCATGAGCCACTAAGGATGGAGGCAGTGCCATCAGGCAGGAGACAGATTTCTGTGGGACTTCACCGTTGAGCCAAGTTGAACACTGGCAAGTCTCCAGCTGACTAAGTACTGACTCTGCATACTGAGCCTGAGGCTCTAGCCAAGCCTCAGTTTCCTCACCTATAAAATGGAGTATTCCTTGCTTGGTCTGGCTTTGTTAAATTTAGCGCTAAAAGAATATAAGCAAACAGACATGTCCTGCATTGGAGGCCGGACAAACCCACGTGTGCAGGTCCTTTTAGGATGTTTCAGTGGCTCAGATATAAGGATTGACTAAAAGGAAAAAGTAGAGAACATTGGCTGAAACATGGACGTGTATTTGTACCTGTTGTTTTACTCACTGTCTGTTAAGTGTTTGCAGCACCAGGGGTTGAACACAGACTACACTGAGCTGCATCCCAGCCCCTCACCTCACCTTTTTGTTTAAAACACAACTTCTTGCTAAATCACTAAGTTCCCCAGGCTGAGCTTGAATTTACAATCTTCCTGCCTCAGTGTCCCAGAATGCTGGGGGTTTTTTTGTTTGTTTGTTTTTTTGAGACAGAGTTTCTTGCTTTGTAGTTCAGGCTGGCTCTGAGCTCACTATATAGCCCAGGCAAGCCTGGAACTCAGCAATCCTCCTGTCTCTGCCTCCTGAGTGCTGGGATTACAGGCATGAGCCACCACACCCGATGCTGGGTTTCTTTTTTAAATTGAAATATGATTCAGATACCATGAAACTTTTTTTTCTTTTTTGTACTGTGGTTTGGCCCTAGGGCCTCCCACAGTAGGCAAGCACTCTACCACTTAGCTACATCTGCAGACTGAAACAGCCTTTTAAATCATATCGTTTACTTTGTTGTTTTGCTGTTGGTAAACACACACACACACATACGGAAAGTATCCACGGGTTCCAGACCCGATGCCTCATAGTAACCATCTGAGTGTTTCAGTGGAGGGACTTCCCTGCGTTTTCTAATTTTCTAATGTAAATGTTCTGTAATTTAAAAAAATTCTAAAAAGTAACACATTATGACTTAAAGAAATACTCTTTTTTTTTTTTTTTTTTTTTTTTTTTTGCTTTTTTTGAGACAGGGTCTCGCTTTTGTAGTTCAGGCTGGCCCTGAGCTCACTATGGTGCCCAGGCAAGCCGCCGCGAACTCAGCAATCCTCCTGTCTCTGCCTCCCGAGTGCAGACGTGAGCCACCACGTCCGGCATTGTGGTATGCGGTGTTGATTGTTGGTGGGCGTGTCTCCACGCATTATATGTGGTTACCGGGGATCGAACTCAGGACCTTGCGCTTGCGAGGCAGGCGCCGGAACCACTGAGATAACCCTCCGGCCCTTAAAGAAATACTCTTACATTCTAAGACTTAAAGACAGCATGGAAACCATATATAAAATAATATATTTAGAATGAGACCAATTTATAAAGAAAAAGAGAGAGAAAGAAGGGGAAATGTAGCATTTGGTAAACTTACTAGAAAAGCTGAAGCCCCTAATTCCAGAAAGGAGAATACCACTTTCCTCTAAAGCCAAATGACTAGTTTATCAATAGTTTTCTGCCAGTTATGGCAGCATAGTCCTGTAATCTCAGTCCTTGGGAGGCTGAAGTAGGAGGTTCACTGCAAGTTCCAGGCCAGCCTGGGCTACATAGTGAGCTCAAAGCCAGCTTGAACTACATAGTGAGAACTTGTATCAAAAAAAAAAGCAGTTTTCATATAACATGCTTTTTTCACATCAAAAAAAAAAAAAAGAAAGAAAGAAAGGACAGCAGCAAATTTTGTTTTGTTTGCCGTGGGGCGGCAAGGTTAAAAGTGGGACTTATTTTCTTTTGACATCTTTATTTTCGAGTTCTTCAATGAAGATCTTTACCTTTTCATAATTAGAAAAAGCAAGAGCTGGGGTCGGAGGGTTAGCTCAGCGGTTCCGGCGCCTGCCTCGCAAGCGCAAGGTCCTGAGTTCGATCCCCGGTAACCACATATAATGCTGGGCGTGGAGACACGCCCACCAACAATCAACGCCGCATACCACAATGCCGGACGTGGTGGCTCACGCCTGTCATCCCAGCACTCGGGAGGCAGAGACAGGAGGATTGCTGAGTTCGCGGCGGCTTGCCTGGGCACCATAGTGAGCTCAGGGCCAGCCTGAACTACAAAGCAAGACCCTGTCTCCAAAAAGCAAAAAAAAGAAAAAGGAAGAGTCAAACTAGTAGTAGCGCAGTGAAAGAACTTGTGCCTAGCATGTGTGCCCAGCATGGGTTACATCCTCAGTATGGCAGGAAAAGCACAGGAGACTACCCAGATGGGTCTATTCAGATTAAGACATCTGCCATCCACCCAAATCACTGGCATCTGCCCTGGGTTCTTACAGGCTCCCAGGCAGGCTCCAGTGAGAAAGAAGTCGTCCTTTAGCATCCCCTGGGGTTGTCTGAAGTTTGGCTATCACTAGTTATCATCAGCCCCCCCCCCCAAAGACTCATTTCTTCCCCTTTAAATGGGCCACATTTCTCCAAATGGCCACCAATGAAAATGAATTAGATGTAAACCAAGAATAGACCTGGACTCCCTGATTGCAACCCTTGGGTCTCATCAAGGTAAGGGCAGAAGCTATCTCTTTGCCTTCACCAAAACAGACCAAGAGCAATAGTTAATTTGTAACCTTGGAGAGTAGCTGAGTGGAAGTTACAGAGAATCTCTATGTACTCTCCCTGCAACTTCCAGTGGATCTGCAAGCCTTCAAACAAAAAGTTAAAGGAAAACAAGAAGAATAGAAATGGGTGGTTTGTTGCAGTGTGCAAGGCTTAAGGCAGGTTGTGATTTTAGATTCCATCTCCAATGGCTCATGCCTGTAATCCCAGCACTTGGGAAGATGACACAAGAGGATTGCCATGAGTTTGAGGCCAGTCTGCCCTACTTAGGGAACTCAAGACCAGCTTGAACTACATAACAAGACTCTATTTTTAAAAATAAGTAAATAAATAAATCAAGACAAGACAAAACAAAACAGGAGGGAGACACAAATGGAGGTGTGTGTGCATTAGGAAACTGGGTCGTTGTGTATTGTATGTGTTTCTCAGTCTTATTTTTTTGCCAGCAGATCTTTATTACACCAGAAGGGGCCAATGAACTAGTCTGCTAAGTCCTGAAAAATGTAGCCTTGTCACAAAAATTAAAAATTCCAGTCAGGTATAGTTGTGTATGCCTGTAGTGCCAGTTGCTTAGGAAGCTAAGGCAGAAGGATCACAAATTCAAGGTCAGCCTGACCAGCTGAGTCTGTCTCAGAAAAACTCTGAAAGTGTAGTTCAGAGGTTGAGAGCCCCTGGATTCAATCCCCAGCACAGAAGCAGATGATACTGTGGACATCAACATTGTACCATGATGGAAATAGTGACAGGGAAACCTTGACAACACGGAAGCCTGAAATGGTCACTTTCAACAAAAAAACCAAAGGCAGAGTAGATGTTGCTGATGAGTTATGCAGCAACTATTTCACTCAAAACCCAAAGTGTTGGTTAATGGTTGCATTTTACTCAATCCTAAACATGAGTAACTAGCATAATTTGATAGTTTACAAAGAAAATAATAAATACAAGATACCACTGAGAAATTCTTTCAGAGTTTTGGGACTGGAACTAATAAATCATTTACAGCAGAGAAAATCAAAATGCTTCTGCCCAGGGAACAAAAAAAAAAAAAAAAGAATTGTGGCCCACACTGGTGAGGTGACAAGTGAACAGGCAGGGTCAGCCTCACAAAGGTCTACTACAAAAATGAGAAAACCTGTGCCGGGCGTGGTGGCTCACGCCTGTAATCCCAGCACTCGGGAGGCAGAGACAGGAGGATTGCTGAGTTCGAGGCTTGCCTGGGCTACATAGTGAGCTCAGAGCCAGCCTGAACTACAAAGCGAGACCCTGTCTCAAAAAAAAAAAAAAAAAAAAATGAGAAAACCAAACTGGGGGTTTTGCTCAAGTGGTACCCTGCCAAACTTGGATGCACAAGGGGCTGAGTTCAATCCCCAATACTGAAAACAAAACAAAACAAAACAAGACAAAAATTTTTTAAAAGGGGAAACCACTGGGCAAGAGATTTAGCTCAGTGGTTCTGGTGCTTGCCTAGCAAATGCAAGGTCCTAAGTTCAATCCCCAGTAGCCACATACAACAATACTGGATGTGGTGATTTGCCCACCAGCAATCAATACCACATACCACAGTGTCCCAGCAAGGGAAGTGTCCCAGTCAGGAAGCAGAGGCAGGAGGATTGCTGAGTTCCAGGCTTGCCTGGGCTACATAGTGAGTTCAGGGCCACCCTGATCTACAAAGCAAGACTCTGTCTCAAAAAAAGGGAAACTAAAAAGATGTCAAGAGTGTCCTATAAGAAAGGACAGGAAAACAGAAGATGAGTGTTATCAGTGTAAGCAATATTTGTATTCGGAGCATGCAGTTTCATGTGTGAAGACTGCCTATGGGGTGATAGTTAAAGCAAAAATTATTTCCATGATAACTTTCATTTGTAGGTACAGTGCAGTTTCACATAGGTTTTTATTTCTGATGTTATCTCTTAGGTTTTGTAAGCAAGTAAATGCTGATGTAAAAATGTTGATGTCAGGCTGGAGGGTTAGCTCAGTGGTTCCAGCGCCTGCCTCGCAAGCACAAGGTCCTGAGTTCGATCCCTGGTAACCACATATAATGCTGGGCGTGGAGACATGCCCACCAACAATCAATACTGCATACCACAGTGCCGGGCGTGGTGGCTCACGCCTGTAATCCCAGCACTTGGGAGGCAGAGACAGGAGGATTGCTGAGTTCGCAGCAGCTTGCCTGGGCACCATAGTGAGCTCAGGGCCAGCCTGAACTACAAAGCGAGACCCTGTCTCAAAAAGGGGGAAAAAAAAATGTTGATGTCTATTCTAAGTACTCATTACATATGTGAGATTTTATTTTATTTTACTGATATCTTATTTTCCTGCTAAATGTCTGTTTTACAATATACTAGCAAGCTCTTGACAAAACAAGAAGACAAAAAAGATGACAACAATGGTCTCCTACAGAGGAAGGGAAAATAAGAATAGGAGCTTTCAGCACGAGATGTGTGCCTGGAACATGCAGTGGTCATGTATGAAGACTGCCTTGAGTGTAACAATTGAAGCAAAGATTATTTTTGTTGTAGAGTTCTATTGGTATTTTCATTGGAGCTCATTAGGAACTTTTTTCTGATCTTATTTTTTTAGGTTTTTTGTTTGTTTGTTTGTTTGTTTTTTGAGACAGAGTCTCACTTTGTAGTTCAGGCTAGCCCTGAGCTCACTATGTAGCCCAGGCAAACCTTGAACTCAGCAATCCTCCTCCCTCTGCCTTCTGAATATTGAGATTATAGGCGTGAGGCACCACCCCTGGCTTTGTGCTATGTGTTACTGACGTGAGTCACCATGCCTGATGTTGTTGTATGTGGTTACTGGGATTGAACCAGGGACCTTGCACTTGCTAGGCAGGCACTGGAACCACTAAGCTAAATCTCAGGCCCATTATGGCCTTTTAAAAAGTTCCTCATGTGCTGATGATATGATACTCTATCTAGAGGATCCTAAAAACTCAACCAAAAGACTGCTAGACTTAATTACCAAATTTGGTAGTGTTGTTGGATACAGGGTCAATGCTCAAAAATCAACAGCCTTTGTCTACACAAACAACAGACTCACTGAAAGAGAAATTGGGGAGGCAATCCCTTTCACAGTAGCACCCAGAAAAATG
>PVIC010056875.1:0-10822 GCA_004025085.1 Thryonomys swinderianus
TTCAACCAGCCAAGGATTGCAGCTAGATCCATCTCTTTCACCATTCACTAAACTAAAATCAAAGTGGATGAGAGACCTAAATATTAAAACAGAAACTCTAAACCTGCTGCAAAACAGGTTAGGTAGAATTCTTGGGAACACTGGTTTAGGGAAAGACTTCATAAAGAAAACCTCTATTGTATGAGAACTAGCTGAGGAAAACAACAAATGGGATTTCATCTTATTAAAAACCTTCTGCACAAAAATTTCTATAGGAAACTTGGTGTGGGAATGTGATGAGGGGAAGGAATAAATATGATACAGAAAGAAAATAAAAGAGCATGTATAAAGGGAGTGAGGTGTGGGTGGGTAGGGATATAGGTAAAAATGAGAATTAACTGTAATCCCAGCACTCGGGAGGCAGAGACAGGAGGATTGCTGAGTTTGCGGAGGCTTGCCTGGGCACCATAGTGAGCTCAGGGCCAGCCTGAACTACAATGCGAGACCCTGTCTCAAAAAGCAAAAAAAAAAAAAAAAAAAAAATGAGAATTAACTTGTGCCATATACTGGTACAAATTCCCCAATGTTATACATGATTTTGAGATGTATATAAATTGTACCAATAAAGAATTCAATTTATAAAAAAAAACCCTTCTGCACAGCAAAAGAAACCACTGGCAGAGCAATAAGGTAATCACTGTATTTTAAAAGAGAAGTAAAAAAGAATTAAGATATATTACATCTATGTACCAATTCCTGACAATGAATGTAATCAGTATGTACTGTACATATGTACTAATAAAAAAATTTTAAAGGTAACACTGAAAGCTGGCATGGTCTCAGTCCCTGTAATCTCATCACTGGGAGGCAAGGCAGAAGAATTGGGTTCAAGTCCAGCATGGGCAGCTGATTAACTCAGTTTGACACTGTCTCTAAATAAAAAATTAGCAGAGCAGGGAAAAGGTTGCTAAGGATGTACTGCAGTGTAAAATACTCAGTGTTGCAAAAAATAAATAAGTGATAAAAAGGCAATACTGAGCTTTAATGAATACAAATGATAAAGATTATTTTATAAATCTGATGTTGGTTTACATATATTACAATTGCAAAAGATGAGTGTTAGTCTGTAACACACACATACACACACACACACACACACACACACACAGAGTCATAGCTTCAACAGTAAAGACAACAACAATTCCAAAGGTTTGATGTGGTCCTCTTCTTATTTGAAGAAAACCTTTATCCCTACTTACTAATATCTATTTTTTTTAATTTTGCTCCTTGTTTATACCTTGGGATTCTTATATAAGAGAATCATGTAGTACTGAACCATGTGTCTCTGTATTCACTTAACATTATGGCCTCTAGGTTCAGACAGTTTCCTAAAAATGACTCAAGCTTAACCTTCTCTGTGGTGAATAAGCACTGTTCTTTCTGTCTCTAAGAGACTAACATACTAAATTCCTTAATAAAATTCAGCTTAATTTTTCATTATCTCATGACCATTTTTAAGATAATATACTACATATTTTCCAAGTGTAGAAAACTCCTTGCCTCCCTGAACCAGGCTCAAGTCCTAGAAACTGAATAAACAAACCTAACACTACAGTTTTCTAGACCCTCCTGAAATTTCTCAAATACACCACCATTCCCATACCGTTTGTTACCACACATCATATCAATTTCATGAACCATGATCAAATCAACTTCAAAACTGTGATGAAGAAAGTATAACAAGAAGGTGAGCCCTGGGTAAAATTTTGAAATCCAAAATATAACTGTTAGTCAGGAGAAGATGAGACCCAAAGAGCGTCGAAATTTGAAAACCTTCAGAGGAAAATCCATAGTATGCTGTGATGGAAGAAATGAGAGTCACTGAAAAAGGAATTTACTTTTTCTTGTAATTTTGGTGGATGAATAGTACTCATTTCATGAGTGTATCATATAGTATTTTGTCAACTCTCAGTAGTTAATAATAACTTCAGTTGTTTTTAGTTTACTCTCCATATCAACAATAGCATGATGAGGATATTTATGCAAGCATCTTTATGCCTTTGTTCTATTTCCTTAGCATAAATTCCTATGAAATTACCAAAATCAGTATGTAAATAGTGCAACTTAAAATGTGGCATACCTAGTCAAACTGTCCTCTAGAATGACTAAAAATTGCACTCTTGTGAACAAGATACGAGACTGTTTATACTTCTATGTGACATAGGTCCTAGTAAAGCTCATATGTTTTATCTTTGACATAAATTAAGTGCTTTAAGTTTGCATATATTTTAGTCCAGAAAGGTTATACAATTAGGCCTTTGTACTTACATTGTAGAATCAATGTCTTCATATTTAAGGCATAAGATTTTTATGACTTTTACACTCAAAATAGTAACTTATTTTCTGATTTACAAGTGTGTCTTTCATGTTCTAAATAGGAGTTGTGCTTTTAAAATAAATCCTCAAGAGATTTGCCAGTATATTTTCCTTCTAGCAAAACAGAATTCTACTGAAAACAAAGGCTCACAATGATATCTAAAGACATTTTATTAGACCGCACCTTCAGAAAGCACAAGAAGTACGTAGTTTGATAACATAGTTATTTAAAACCCAAGAAATTGATGAGAAGTTAAACTACTGTGACAAATGCAGGAGTTCTAACAGTATCTACTTGGGTTACAGTGTTTTATATTTCAATACTATTTTTAAAAGAAAATTATATTATTTAGAGAAAGAGATATCACAAACAAGAATGAGCCCAAACTTTAAAGACATAATAAACAATGATAATAGCAGAAGAAAACAAAAATGAAAGAGTTTATGGAAGAACTCATTAACTTGTAAGGACACACGTGCCAAAGCAAGAACTTTTTCTGTAGCTGCCAATATCACACTCCAGAGTGACCGCTGTCAGTGTGTGAGACCGAAGCTTTCAGAGGACAAACGCAAAGCAGCAGGCAGTAACTATTTGAAGATTCATGGATGATGCTTGTTGTGTATTGATACCACAGGACCACTTTACAAAGATCTCTTAAAAACCTTCAAGGTTAAGAAAACCTTGGGTGATTCGGCTTTGGAGGAAATTCTGAAAATTGACAAATGTAAGGTCTTAACGTAGGGAGCCAACCCACATGCTCTCCGCAGTCGTTCAGCAGATGGCCCACCCCTCATTACCGTGGCAGCGCCCACTGGAAGGCATGTCCACGGACAGCTGAGATAACTTTCCACAGTAAACATTACTCTGCTAAGTCCCAAATGCCAGAGAAACTCAAGAACTAACTAAAACAGCAACTCAAACTCCTCCATTCTTTCCTGGTGAAAGTTTTGGTTCTCCTGTCCCTTAAGAAATCTTTTTAAACCCCTTTCACAAACCTCTTTAGTCTTCTTTTGCTTTACAATTCCCAGTGATGATAAATCATTTACAGTACATGTTCTGGTTTTCTTATGTTAGACTCTAAACATGGTCTATATTAAAAATAAACAAGGAGAAAATGCAAAGCAAAAGATCTGTAGTGAAAATATAAAAATAAATTAGTGGTTGGGCCAGAGATTTAGCTCAGTGGTTCCAGCGCCTGCCTCGCAAGCGCAAGGCCCTGAGTTTGATCCTGGTAACCACGTATGATGCTGGGGGTGGAGACTCACGCACACCAGCAATCAATATCACATACCACAGTGCTGGGCGTGGTGGCTCACGCGTGTAATCCCAGCAGAGGCAGAGGCAGAGGCAGGAGGATTGCTGAGTTTGAGGCTTGCTTGGGCTACATAGTGAGCTCAGGGCCAGCCTGAACTACAAAGCGAGACCCTATCTCAATCAATCAATCAGTCAATCAATCAATCAATAAATGGCTACTTCATTTCTTCTTAAAAACACTCCTGCTAGTGGCTTCCTATTGCTATAAAAGCAATCACTGCAAAGGCAGGAGAGCAGCGATTCTTCTGTGAATGGGGCAGTGAGAGAAGACTTGGGGCTGTGTGTGCAACAGCCTGCTCTGCTCCGCAGTGCAGCAGCAGTGCAGTGAGAGGCACAGAGGTGCAAACGGGGGCAACAAGATCATAAAACCTTACATAAGTCAGTGGCAGGCCAGATTTCACGCATGTGCTCTCATATGCACCCCTGGTCTCCATGATGAATCTCAGCCATACAGGGCCCCCTACATCACATCACAGACCACCAAGGAAGCCCATCTCCCACCACACTCCCGGGACTTTCTTCTCACGTAGTTGTGACATCACACCGGCTCCTGTCTTCCAGCATGTGCCATTTTGTAAAAAGCTTCTTTGCCCCATACAGCCAACTACCTAGAATCTAACCCTACTCCTCACCTGGAAAAAAATTAAATTTCAACACAGCATCTACAAATGCTCATTCTTCTCTAAAATAGCATTTCAGTTCCTGCCCTCGCTCAAACAGAAGTAATTACTATCATCCCTGAGTTTTCATGGTATCATACTCTGGTACTCTATCATCACAATTCCTTTCTTATAATCTTCTGGGTACTGACAATATTCTACTTATTTTATATTTTCCAAATTCAAAATACCATAATACACTACAATTTTTTGCCATATAACTATAGAAATTTTATGAACATATGACAGAGACAGATAGTTGTTCCCCAAAATCCATAAACATATTAGTGGCAGAAAAACTGACTATTTGGAGTACATTTAAAACTCTCTTGCCTGTAAGTTTGTTTTAAATGGACCAGGACAGAAGTGATACATGCAAATTCTGGGCTGTGCTATTACAAGGACATAGATTATTTTTTTGTGAGAGAAAAAAAAAACAACTTTTAAACCAATTTTGTTTTAATCCTGAGATTTCATCTCCCTCCAGAAAAATGATGTTCTCAAGAAATCAAACAATACAAATGCTGGCAGGGCTGTGGGGAAAAAAAGGAACCCTTCTCCACTGCTGGTGGGAGTGTAGACTGATTTGGCCACTATGGGAATCAGTGTGGAGACTCCTTAAAAAATGTAAAACTAGAAGTTCCATTTGATCCAGCTATTTTCCTTGGTATCGTCTTGAAATAATTGAAAGATTCATACCACAGCAATCCATGCACATCCCTGTTTATAGTGGCACAGTTTATAAGAGCCCAAATGCCCATCAAATGTCAAATAGATAAGGAAGATGTGGGGTTTTATAAAATAGAGCACCACTCTGCCATACAGAAGGATGAGCTTCAGACATTTATAGTTGAATGGATGGACCTTGAGACCATACTCTTCAGTGAGATAAATCAGACCCACATGTTTAAATACAAAATAGTTGCTCTGGTGTGAGAAACTGAAAGTAGAAATGAGGACTAAAATGTATAATAGAAATTGGGAAATAGGGAGAAAATTTTCAAATGGGAAGGGCAAGAAGGGAGGAGAGAAGAAAGGAAGGTACAAGAAAAAAGTGAAAATAGAGGAGAAACATGAAAAAGATTTTGTACATAGGGAGTAGGAATATGATAGAATAAAATAAAATTTAAATTTAAAAAGTTCAAAAACAGGCTGGAGGGTTAGCTCAGTGGTTCCGGCGCCTGTCTCCCAAGCGCAAGGTCCTGAGTTCGATCCCGGTAACCACATACAATGCTGGGCGTGATGACTCACACCCACCAGCAATCAATACCACATACCACAGTGCCAGGCATGGTGGTTCACGCCTGTGGCTCACGCCTGTAATCCCAGCACGCAGGAGCAGAGACAGAAGGATTGCTCAGTTCAAGGCTTGCCTGGGCTACACAGTGAGCTCAGAGCCAGCCTGAACTACAAAGCGAGACCCTGTCTCAAAAAAAAAAAAAAAAAGTTCAAAAAAATCAACAGGTTTGATGACTGTTATATATAATTACATTCTTATTTTAACTATATAAAGATTACATAACAAAGTTGCCATTAAATATATAATGTCAAATGCTGACATTAATATGTTGCTAGGGAAATGCAATACATGTTTTTTAGCACTGTGTATTATTTTAAAATATTACTTGGTATTATGGTATTATTTTTTAAAATATAGTTAACATGTTTAAGCAGTAAATAAATAAATAAATAAATAATCAACTCTCTACCAGTTGGACAGATTAATAATGGATATTAAGCTGTTAGCTAAATGTAGAGAAAGACTTTAGTTTTATCTCCTAGAAAAGTAGTGAACAGTTCAGTTGGGACAGTAAGAAGCTATTAGCCAAGAAACAGCAAAAAATGGCTGGGATCTGGTACAGAATTAAAAAGGAATCCAGCAGGGCGTGGTGGCTCATGCCTGTAATCCCAGCACTTGGGAGGCAGAGACAGGAGGATTGCTGAGTTCGAGGCTTGCCTGGGCTACATAGTGAGCTCAGAGCTAGCCTGAACTACAAAGCGAGACCCTGTCTCAAAAAAAAAAAAAAAAGAAAAGAAAAAAAGGAATCCAGCGTTGAGTGATATAAGGCTCTATACTAAGAAGTGAAGTGACAAATGAGTAGAACTTTTACTAACTTCTTGACATTGTAATTCATACATACACACAATACTCTTATGTAATCAATTTCATATGTACAATAAATCTCATATGTATCTTGAATAAATTCAGTAGTTGGTAATAAGTGCTTACTGCTTATTTTTTTAACTGAATAAATGACTCAACATTTTATTATGTGGCTTTTCCTCAAGAAACATAAAGCAAATATACGTCCTGCCCTTACAGGATGGTGTTAGCTAAGTGGAATTCTGAAAGCCCAACAGGAAGGTCTCACTGGGTGCATCGGTGTTAAAAGAAACTATCCTCACCTCTAACCTAGACAGGCACATGGGTACATGAAGGGAATGTACAGGAGACTCAAATTCAGGCTCAGATTTGTCGACTGGGAATGACCAGCATGTGCACTACCGAGAATGGAGACAGAGCTCGCAGATCATTGGGAACATCAGCTTAAAGATGAAGAATTTCTGTATGATGACATCTTCAAAGACTAGAACTGCCAGTGGATGGCTGAAATGAAAAACATGTCTACAGCCAGAGCAGTTAAGGATATTGGGAGTTATGAGTTTAAGGCCTGTATAAGCAGCAGTTTTGTATAGTTACTCAGAGGCTCTCCAGAGGGGAGTGCGTGTACTAAATTTAGTAAGAAAAGGAATATTCAGTAAATGAGAACAGGTTAGTGGTGTAAGAATATATATTGTCCATCTGTAATGGAAGTCTGAAGGTGATATGTGAAAGCAAGTTGTGAGGTGCCCTCTCTGCACAATAGTGTACATCAAAATGGCTGTGGTCATATTCATCGAAAAATTCTATGGAAACATGGCACAGAAAATACTTCGGGAAGCAGCATTCTGACTAGTACAATGCTAGTTAATGCTACAGTGAGAAAGATTACTAAAACATTGGACATTGAGCTATTTATTTATTTATTTATTTATTTATTTATTTATTTATTTTTGAGACAGGGTATCACTTTGTAGTTCAGCCTGGCCCTGAGCTCACTATGTAGCCCAGGCAAGCCTCAAACTCAGCAGTCCTCCTGTCTCTGCCTCCCAAGTGCTGGGATTACGGGCTTGAGCAACCATGCACAGCCATTGAGCAATTTATACAGTGTGATCCAAGCTTCCTAGAATGAAGAGTCCCAACAGTGGCACCACACGAGTTACAAAGTGACAGGAACATTGCCTGATGTAGCTCAGGACACATCCTGATGAAAGTACAATCTTACATGTAATACACAATGGACTCCTTAATACAGATCTATGAACATAACACCTTCAGAATCGAACAGCAGATATGGCGATGAAAGCTAAATTCCTTAACTGAGGAAACCTACAGATGTTTATCTATGCTGATCTGGGGGAGAAGAACTGATCATTTTATAAGAGTAACATCAAAGAACCCAAAAACAAAACATTACACCAGCAACCAAAGATTTTTTTTTTAACTGAAACCTGAAAAATAATGATTTACTATGAAAAATTTAAAAAGACACTGAAAGATTCCAAAAGGAATGTAATCCTTGTCATGAACTTCAGAAACTCTCAAGAAAGTTTATGAGGCTGGTTCTAAATGACAAAAATGAGGTATAAATGGTTAAGATTGATCATGAGTTACAATAGTATTCAAAGTTCTTTAGTTTCAAGTATAAAACTGTATACTGTGGTCTTCAATCTTAAGAATAAAGGGAGGAAAGGAGGGAAGAAAGAAAACAGGAAGAAGGGAGTAAAGTTAACTATATATAGCATTAAAACATTTGTTGGATTCAAAATACTATACTCAGAAGTCAAATAATCAGTCTGTTTGGCTTACTATCTCAAGCCATTTACCTACTAAACCCTAATTTGTGAAATAGTTCCTCAAACACTTGGAAATTCACTGAGGGACTGCTAGGTTGTTTCATATATACTATTAACTATATCAGAGACACCAAATATAATGCAAGAGACTCCAAAAGATTTGAAAGGATGATCACATAACTATTGTGGTGACATTCTAATAGCTTAGAGTGGCCTGGAGTGGTGGCTCACACCTGTAATCCCAGCACTCTGGAGGTAGAGACAGGAGACTTGCTGAGTTCGAGGCTAGCCTGGGCTACATGAGCTCAGGGCCAGCCTGAACTACAAAGTGAGACCCTGTCTCAAAAAAAAAAGAAATCTAATAGCTTAGAGCATATTCCAGTATTCCACCCTATGATTACCAGAATAATTGCTATGCTGAATCACAAGGTAGCACTCACCTGTTCTAAGGTGGCATGTTTAAATTTTTAACTGACAAAATGCTTCCTTGATGATGAATGATGGAAATCAGAATTCACGAGAAGTTTTCTTTCATGATACGTCCCTGGAATTGGGGCTGTGTTGTCATATGACAATCCTCTCTATGGGGCTCATTTGAACTCATTTAATTTAGAATTAAATTTCAAGGGCCTTTACTTCATAAGGTGCTTATTTACAAATTTACAACTGTTCACTGAATTGTACAGAGAAAACAAATTAAAAAAAAAAAAGAGAGCTCAGCTCTAGGCACAGAAAGGAATGACATGTTTGTTAAGAAACCATGAAGTGATGGGTCAGAGGGTTAGCTCAGTGGTTCCGGTGCCTGCCTCGCAAGCGCAAGGTCCTGAGTTTGATCCCCAGTAACCATATACAACGCTGGGTGTGGTAACTCATGTCCACTAGCCATCAATACCACATATCACATACCAGGCGTGGTGGCTCACGCCTGTAATCCCAGCACTCGGGAGACAGAGACAGGAGGATTGCTGAGTTCAAGGCTTGCCTGGGCTACATAGTGAGCTCAGGGCCAGCCTGAACTACAAAGCGAGACCCTGTCTCAAAAAAAAAAAAAAAAAAAAAAAAAAAAAAAAAAAAAAAAAAAAAAAAAAAAAAAAAAAAAAAAAAAAAAAAAAAAAAAAAAAAAAAAAAAAAAAGAAACCATGAAGTGAGATTCTGAGATTCAAGAAAAACAGGATTCAAAGTTCCAAGGACAGGTGTTTTTAGAAGCTTAGGTTATCTACATCTTTCTAATAAACCTGGAGGAACAAGAAAATAGAAATACTTTGTATAGCTAGCTTGTTACATTCAGGAAAAATTTATGATAATGAATATGGAAAATGAATCCACCCTCAGTTTAATTATCCAACCCAGCATGAAAAAACTGACCTTCAGTCCATATTTACAAAGACAAGAAAGTCAAGTCTTGCTTAAAATAAGCCTTCCGTTTCTATCTTATTTTGGTGGGGTTTTTCGGTTCTTGTTTAGTCTTGTTTTTATTTTGTTTTGCATTTTCTGTTTGTTTTTTGAGATAGGGTCTTGTGTGTAGCACAGGCTGGCCTCAGACTCACCATGTAGCCTAGGCTACAGCCATTCTCCTGCCTCAGGCTTGCAAGTCCTAAGATTACAGTATATGCCATCATGCTCTGCTAGCCTTCTGTCTTTAAATCCAAGGTCTTTCACAAATTAGCAAAGAATTTTGAATCTGCTTCCTCATTTGTGCTCCTTAAATGTTTTTACGTCCCCTTTCCCTATCTCCCCACCTTCCAGGCCTTGGCCCCTTCCCCACATGTAAAAAAGTTCAAGTTCCCTGTTTCTTTATTATCTAACTTTTACGTAGCCCAAAACACTTCTGAGCATGTCAGCAGGTATCTGCAACTATCTCAGAAAGGGGTGAAGAAGGTCTTCTATGCCTTGCTTTCACAAGGACAGGAAAGAACAACCATTTTCTCCCATCCAGAGGAGAGAAGGCTATGCAATTGTGCAGTTATTTACAACATGAATGGAGTTTATGTTCTAACAGATGTACTAAAACTACCTTCAAATGTAAGAGAAAATATGACCCTTTGGAAAAATCAAACATTTTTTTATTTTAGCCTTGCCATCTATGGTATGTTCACTATGAAGACAGGGAACCACCATAAAATACTAAGAAATGTTTTCAGGCTGATGTTAGCACACCCTCAGCGTTATGAATAACAATGATCCCTTTGCTTGAGGTATAAGTGGAACCAAACTATGTATTCTATGAATGTAAAGGAAAGGTGAAATTTCTTCAAGATAGTCACTATGTGCCAGCTCCTAATGTGACTCTAAAATTGGCTGAGACTCAGACACATGGATATGCATATTTCAAGTTTGTCTCGCTTTGTAGTTCAGGCTGGCCCTGAGCTCACTATGGTGCCCAGGCAAGCTGCCGCAAACCCAGCAATCCTCCTGTCTCTACCTCCCGAGTGCTGGGATTACAGGCGTGAGCCACCACGTCCGGCATTGTGGTATGCGGTGTTGGTTGTTGGTGGGCGTGAGTCTCCACGCCCAGCATTATATGTGGTTACCGGGGATCGAACTCAGGTCCTTGAGCTCACGAGGCAGGCGCCGGAACCACTGAGCTAACCCTCCG
>PVIC010056876.1:0-10801 GCA_004025085.1 Thryonomys swinderianus
AAAATGTTTAAGATATGTCATATGTATGTACCAACTATCCATACTGAATGTAATAATTTCATCACTCAAATAAAAATGGTAATAACTATAATAATGAAAATGGAGAACAGATTTAAAAATGGAGGGATGAAAGATGGTAGGTAGGGGAAGGGGAATAAAAAGAATATATATTTATTAAGTATATATAGCTACTCCCTAAAGTGAATATAAGCATCATGCAGAACAAATGTGCACCAACAGAAATAAAGACATTTTTTCTAGAAAAATATAACTAAATATGTTGAAATATAACTACATTTAGCTCCAGTCGTACTCCTCTTGCCCATGATGCACCACCCTGTGGCCTCTGTTCTGCTTCCTCTTCCTTATATCTGAATGGCTTCTTCCTACCTCACTGCTGGAAGCTTTCTCTCAAAAGTCACTTTCTGAATGAGCCTTTGACCTTCTTTACCTGGACACAATTTAAATGATAACTTACCTCTCCACACCTCAAACTCTCCATTGACTCAAATTACTCTTTTTTTTCATAGCATTTATTCATTTATTACTTTTTAATCTAAAATTCATGTTACCTTTTAATTATCTGAAATTAAAATGCTGGAATGGAAGTTTCATCAGTGCAATTCTCAACTGTGGCCTGCTCTATCCCAAGATTTTAAAACAGTAATCAAAGCATCAAACAGCAATCAATAAATGCAACTTTTTAGATCAAAGATTGATTTTTTTAAACCACTGGTAAAATTCTATATGAAGACCTTACTCATGAATTTGTGTAGACAAGCTACATGTAATGCATGAGGGAATGGGTGTCAATTTAGGTAACACTAAAGATATGCTTGTTCACTTACCAAGTCTTGATTGGTTTGTTTATGTACTTTGATCAGTCTGCTACTCTATAGAAAGTAAGGGTCCAAAGCTTCTACTTAGTACTGTGGTCTGATTTAGTTGGATGGGAATGACAAAATTAGAGCTTTGACTTTTACCAAAATACATGTTACTGTTTTCAAAGTCTGTATTGCTAAACAAGGAATGGTTGTCCTATTAAGTTTTGGGAACAAACTCTTATGATAGGTACTCTAAAAGTCTTAGTCACTTTCTACATCCCCCAGGCAAAATGCCTGATACCTGGAACTGGAAGCAGCAGAAGTTTGTTTTGGTTCTCATGTGGGACCTTTCTGACCTTGCCTATTGTGTGGCATGGAAGCGGCCTTGGCAGAGGGGATGGACCACCTTATGGCTTTCAGGAAGGAGAGACTCAAGGAGGAGCCAGGAAGGACTACAATAAACCCTGCAGGGTCACACACACTAAGAAGATAAGGTCTCCTAACAGCGAGGTGTGGCTGAAGTCCCCCATGGTTCCATTACTTTCCAAACACAAAAGGCTTTGGGAACCACTAAAGCATAACAGTAGTATATATCCAAAATCAGGTTTCTGTGGAAAAAAAAAAAACTTCATAATTAGTGTATGCTTCAGAATATTTTTTTTCTAAAAGAGATAAAGAATAATGGGATGGGAATATATTTAAAAGCTGTGTTTAGTCCCTACAATTTCTTTATGATGCTCAGACCTCTTCTTCATTAAGAACATATCTAACCTAGTGCTTCACATGAAATAAATAACTATGACACTGAAAATAAAACTTAAAGTTTAAAAAGATAAACATCATGAATTAATGCTTACCCTTTAGTATAATTTACCCTTTTCTATAACAATGTGAAAATATTATATAAAATATTAAAGAACAGGGAAGAATAAGTAAAAAAATTGGTATTTTCTGACTGAATTTTTAAAAACTAAGTATTGATGCTGCTGAAAATATAATAAATCTGAGGGATGTGTTAGTCAGTTTAAAATCTTTAAAACATTCCTAGATGATCAGTTTATAAACTGAAAAGGTTACTTTGGTTCATGATTTCAGAAATTCTAGTCCATGATCGATGTGCCCTGTTGCTTTAGGCCCAATGGGACATGATACCTCATGGCAGATAGCACATTCCCAAGCAAAGCGACTCATCTTCAGGCCCCAGAAGTGAAAATAAAGGAAGAAGGGGCAGGAGTTACAGTATTTTCTTAAAGGCACAGTCAGAATTACCTGAAAATATCCTCTCACCAGGCCCACTTCTTCAAGTTTCTCACAGTAATGTCAAACCAAAGACAAAGCCATTAGCATGTGGGACTTTAGGGGACATAGCAGATCCCAGCTATATAAAAATCCAAAGTGAATTTTGCTTAAGTGACTACCTGAATGGATACTATGGCAGTGGAATAAAACATCAAACTGTATTAATTTTGCACCTTGATTTCAGTGAGGCATGTAATGCTCTGTCACAATATCTTTATGATGCAAATGTAGAAAGTTGGACCAAATGCTAAGACATTTTGGTATATTTTAGCTATTTGAAAAACATGGTGATTGTTAATAAGTGAGTTAATCAAGTGCTCACTTTGGCAGCACATATAATAAGTGAGTTAATCAAAACTTTTATTACCCAAACAAAATCCTTTGGTTTTGGGTGCATGAACTTGGAAAAATTATAATATCTGCCATTGTGCACCATTTTACAGTTCACAATTCACAAACAGCTTTCAGGTAAACCAGTCCCTTTGATCTTTATAACTGCCCTGTGCTGGGACAATGAGATTATGTTTACTTAACCAGCAACAGAATCAAAGTTGAAGTGGCTTCTGTAAGAACATTGGGAATGTTTTTAAAATAATCTGCAAGACACAGAGCTGAGTGTGGTAAGTAGATAGCAGGGAAAAGAACACAGATGCATCAACAGCACCAGCTTCTGTGGTTGTGCATACCTCTAATCCCAGAAACTCAGGAAAGCAGGTCACACATTTGAACCCAATCTAAGCCACTTAGAGAGCCTATCTCAAAATAAAACAAGCTGGGCATGGTGGCTCATGCCTGTAATCCCAGCACTTGGGAGGCAGAGGCAGGAGGATTGCTGAGTTTGAGGCTTGCCTGGGCTACATAGTGAGCTCAGGACCATCTTGAACTACAAAGTGAGACCCTGTCTAAAAATAAATAAATAAATAAATAAATAAATAAATAAATAAATATATTGAAACGAAAATGTGCTCAGTGAATGACTCTGTGAGAAGGTCCAGGATTCAATCTGCAGTCAGTATTAGAAAAAGAAATAAATAATCAAGATATCTACAAGTAAAAATTACCAGTGAGGAATGTGATCATAATGTATTCCTAAAATGTACCCATAAACTCAATTTATTAAAAAAAAAAGAAAGTGTAAGTATAAGCAAAACTTTACAAGGTAGAAGGAAATGAAAGTAAATCAAAATGTATATAATTTATTGGTTAACTTAATGTTAATTTCAGTTTGTAAGTTTTTTTTTTTTTGAGACAGGGTCTCACTTTGTAGTTCAGGCTGGCACTGAGCTCATTATGTAGCCCAGACAAGCCTCCAACTCACAGCAGTACTCCTGTCTCTGCCTCCCAAGTGCTGGGATGACAGGCATGAGCCACCATGCCCGGCTTTCAGTTTGTAAGTATTGCCATGAGTATTTAGTTAACATTTGACTTGTGGAGCCTCCATGGTCCATGTAACTGAAGTACAATGTGAGTGTTCAGCAGGAAATCTCTGGAATCTGAGGTGGCTCTTGGTAGTCATTGCATCTGACCAATGAATTCAATGGATTCAGCACAAAATTTATAAAATATGTCAAATTTAATTTTCAAAAATCAAAAGATTTTCTTGAAAGCTTTTCCCTTGTAAACCAATGGACATGCACAAAGAATATTGCAATCTTAGGTTATATTCAACATATGATAAAGGAGATAATTGTCCATATTGGAAGTTATTGAAAAGTAGTGCTAGACATTTAACCTGAAAATGACTCAGGTTGAAATAATTTTACAAATGGTTGTCAGAAGGTCATCAATAAAATTAGATTGATACTCAGTAGTTGGAAAGTAAGCTAAAGGTTAATGTGCTAAGTAGATAATCAAAGAAAACAAATTTCTTCTCTATAAAAATGATAATCATGTTCCACATAGAAATAGAACAATACAACATTAAAGAAACAACAATATGGAAAAGGAAATATGAGTGGCTGGTAGCATTGAAGCAGATCCCGATAAACTTGCCAAGATCTTAACAGAAAAAGCATTGTTTTTTTCTTGGCTGAAAGCATATTAAATTCTACTATACTGCAACATATCACTAATTAAATAAACAAATTACAAAAGTTCTTGAGTATACAGTTAATACCAAGAACTAAAGTAATGAAGCACACACATACCTAATCAACCAGGTCAAGTGCTTGATTATTGGCATAGCCTCTACATATAAACTCTTGCTATTATGTATGTAACTTTTATTATTGTCCATTTAAAAATATTTAGTTAAAAATATTCAAAAGATACTTCCCTAAAGTTACTGATAATTCCAAAATAACACACACTACACTTCACATGAAAATGGAACATGCTCACTTTTCAAAATAATTACTTTTCTGTATGTGCAAAAATTTCTAAACGGACTTTGGAGGTTTTAAGAGTTGGAGTTATTCTTGTTGAATTTTTATATTTATATTGATGAAGTTGGACTTCTTCCAGAGTGTGTAATGCTAGCAATTTTGCTCCCTAGAATCACACTTTAGAAACTATTAATTACAAGATTCTTGTAAACTAGAGATGAAAGGCTAAATATGTCTTGCTGTTTTGGGTGCACTAATCTCTATTACTTTCTGGGGACTTCCTGCTGTTTGTCACCAACAGACAAGCACCCAGAGAAGAGTAGCATTGTGTAAGTAAAATAGGCTCCATGTGTACTTTTCCATTCTCTCAAAAACAGGGTGTCTTAGTCCTGCTGTTGAATGCATTTTGAACACATGCCATTCTGTGTATCTAAAGCAAAGTTAAGAGGAAAATTAAACAAAATTCTTCTGACAGCATTGCATGTTAGCACCATACACTTGGCACAAAATTCCCAAAGCAAAGTGATTCTGGAAGAAAGATCTGCTTGATTAGCAGAAGAGCTAAAAAGAAATGAGCAGACAGGAGTGTATAGAAAATTAGATAAAAACTTGCATTGTGATATTACAGAAACAGAGGTATGAGACAGAGCAAACAGACAAGAGCAACAGAACAAAGAGACAAATAGTATAACCGTGAGGACTGTTAGGGTGCCTAATAGCTTCTCAAGTAGTGGAAATTCTGAGCCCTGAATAATTTCACAGCAGAATAATAAACTAGACTGAGATGATGCAGTGCTGACAAAAGTTTTGTGACTGACAAACAAGATGATTAAAAAAAGAAGCAAACAAATTCAGAAAGCTCATTGTGTTGGAACATGACTGTTAAATTTATTCCACATGAATGTTAATGGTAATGAGGATTACAATACTTTACATTAGAGAAATATTTGTAAATTTTATGTCAAAGAGAATGTTGTTCATCCTATGGAAATACGTTGAGAAGCCAAGATCCAAAGTAATACATCAGATCAGAATATACTCCTACCTGGTACCTGGGTGGCAGTTTGGAGAAGCAAAAGGGTCAGGTGGGCATTGCTAGACTTTTGAGCCATGGGAACTGAGACATAGCAAATGTGTACTGTTTCAAGCTGCTTAGGTTTGTGGTAGTTTTAGAGTGACAGAAGGACAGAATATTTAGTTTTAGAGTGGCAGAAGGACAGAATATTAAGACCCTAAGTATCTAGAATGTGAGTATGGAAAAATAATTAAGATACAACAGGTCACACTATTAATATGCATCAGTGAGGAATAGGAGCATATTTAGCATTAGCCTGCATTACATTGAAGGGAACTGGCCAACTGTAATAACAGAACATCATACATATATATTGTCCCATTTTTTTTAAATTGGTAACAATTCAAATTTCTTCAGCATCTCTAGGGTTTTTAGTGGCTTTGGGCTTCACCCAGGGTCATTTGAGCATTCTCAGGAAGAGTTTTATTATATTTTTGTTTAGTGGAGTTTTGAATAATCTTCACTCATTTATAATATTTTTACATATTTTTCTATTTCTTACAATGAGTATAAGAGAAGGAAAATGTTGTTTCCTATTCCATAGACCTCTTGACTCTTGTAGAGTAAAACCATAAATTGTATGTTAGGTATACCGTTTTCTAGTACTTAAATATTTTAAGAATTGAAAAGTGTATCATTATTAAAAGAAGAAAGGAAGTTTGCCATGAACCTCTTTTATGAAGTATCTCAACCTAGAAGGCTATTGATTAATTAGATGCACAGCATGTAACTCCTGTGATTCATTTACCTACAGTGGCTTCTATGCAGTCATAACATCTTAGCTGCTGTCTTTTGCCATTAAACATTTCTTTTGGAAGAAATTACCTTAGTTACAAAATATGAAAAGGAGAACAAAGAAATCTTATTTAGCATCATGACATAAAAATTGTAGCAGCTGGTGGCAGCCACAAGGTGGTCAACTTCATGAAATGTGACTGTCGCCAAGAACTAAAAGTGCAATCCTGCTGAAGTGTACAATACATGTATTAGCTGTGTTGAGCAATCCAAATCAATCATCAAGTGCCCTTTGAGCTCTTGTGGGCATTTAATATTCCAAATCTTGAATCCCACATGCATTTACCGATGTGGAGAACAACCACTCTCCAGTCCTGCATTCAATCTCAGCATGATGTGCAATATTGACCTGTCAGGAAAAGGAGGCTGTGTGTCCCCATACTGTGAAAAATCCTGAGGGACTCTCTTTATAAATTCAAAAGAGATTCAGCAGGGCTCTAGGCAAGAAATCATGCCCACAATTTCAAAAGTGCATCATAATCTTTTAAGAAAATTTCAGGAGGTATCATCACCTTGGCGTGTTTTCATGTGTCCTTTTAAAAAGTTATAAAAATAAAAAGGATATCCTTAAACAATCTCCAGGCCAGAAAAACTCTTTTTCAAGGTTGATTAGTCCTTTATCTTATTCCCTTTACAATGTGCTCTTACTTTTTAAATGTTCGTTGATTTAGCTTTTCTTTTTTCCATTCAGAATGTGAGAGCTACTGAATGTTTGATATGTGCACATTAGTGGTTCAGTACTTGGTAGGAACAATTCAAAGGCATAATTAATAGCAGTTCAATTTTCCATGTAATCAAATGGTCTTAAACACACTAGAGCTTCAGTGTTTTCCTTTATTTGTTTATGTTAAGTTTAAATAGTAAAAAGAACTTCTGCAGGAATTTTTGTTTTTTTAACCAAACTAACAAAGTCCAGGGCAGTCTCAGTCATATAGGGGAAAGCACACTCAGAGTTGTCCTTTTAGACTTTTCCATCATGGGACCCTCTTGTACTGAGGAGCCACTGAATGGGTTGTTTAGAAAGGATTGTGATTTACCCCACGCTGCAGTGCAGCCAACCTCTGAAAAGACCACTAGCTAGTGCTTGTTTCTTGACAGCTTGGGCAATAATGTCTCCTACAAATAGGACACCATGCACATGCCATTAAAATACAAACTCTTTTCAATTTTCTCCCCTCAATATTATTCAAAGAAATTTCTGATTTCATATCTAATATCAAATCAAAACACAAGACTTCCACAGTGGTTGCACCAGTCTCCTTCCCCACCAGGAGCAGAGAAGGGTTCTGTTCTCCACATAGCCTTGCCAGCATTTGTTGGTTGACTTTGTGATAGCAGCCATTCTGTCTGGAGTGGGAATCTTAGCGTTGTTTTCATCTGCACCTCTTGAATTACCAGTGGTGATGAACATGTTTTCATGTGTTTATTTGCTTCTTCTATTTATTAATCTGTAAAATGTCTATTCATTGCAGATATCCATTTTTAATTAGATTTTATGATTTGGGGGTCTGATTATTTTTATGTTCTTTATAAGTTTTAGAGAATGGTCCTTTGTCTGAGGAACAGCTGGTAAAAATTATTCCCCATATTCAGGTTGTCTTTTCACTCCATTGATATTTTCTCTTGCTAGGCAGAAGCTTGATAATAAGATGAGCTATTTCTCTTCTCTATATACAAATGAAATAATTAAAAGCATTATATCATAGCAACATATGCTACTCATGTTTATAGTGCCATAATTTGTAATAGATGAACCTTTGAAACAATCCCAACTCCCATCAATCACTGAGTGGATAAATACAGTGTGGCTTTGCTTTTTAAATGGATTACTATACAGTCATAACAAAAGGTAAGCTTGAGACATTTATTGCTAATGGATGCATTTTGAGACCATACTCATAAGTGCACTAAATAGGACACATATGTAGAAATACCATATGATTTCTCTAGTGTGAGAAACTCAAGGTGTAAATGAGTTCCAAAATATATGATAGGTATTGTGAAATAGGAAGAAAGTATTAAAATGGGAAGCAGAACTGAAGGAGCAAAGGAAAACAAAGAAGAGAAAGAAAAAATTTGATGGAGAAAAGGAAAAAATGGAAATAAAGCTAATGTATATAATAAGATTGGAAGGTTGAAGAGAGGGCAGGGGAAAGGGAAAAATAAGAATCAAGATATATCATGTTCAAGTACAAATTCTCAATGATGAATGTGATCATATTGTGCTGATGAAATATACCAATAAGCTCAATAAAGGAAAAGAAAAATTTTAAAAAGAAACCAATGGTAGCAAAACGAGAAACATAGTTTATGCTTGACTTACATAATAATATATTTTAAGCATGATTTACAAAGTACTTATTTTATGTTTTGAATTTTTTACTCTTTTCTGGACAGTAAAATTTTAACAATTATATTTTTACTCAGTGAATGATTTCAAAGTTGATAAATAACAGGAAATTTGGAAGAGCTGACCACTGCTATGAAACTTGGTGAATCCAAAAAGTAATTCCTTTTGGTTTAGTTCCTGCAGTAGTTGTTCCATTTCTCTTGTGGCTGAGACAGAATGTCCACCAAGAAAGGTAAAGGGGACATGTTTATTTATCTTACAGTTTGTAGAGTTTCAATCCATAATCAACTGGCTTCAAGGCAGGGTGTGAGAGGAACAACAGTTCGTGGAGACAGAAAAAAAGCAAAAGCAGTGAGAGGCCTTCACAGCAACTTTCTGCCCCTTTTCTCTCATTCATACTACTGGGATTAAGGTGATGCCAAGTTAATCACTCATATATAGTGTTCTAGAAATCACAAACCCTTAATCCTAGCATCACACACTCTAGATTCAATCACGTCCAAAACAGCACCACCTCCTCACTCACATATTGCTTTGGGGACATCTAAACATAAATCACATCATTTCCATTAGAGTAGTGGAATGACTGGCACGTATAGAGCAGAAATAGATAATAATGGAAAAGAAACATGGCCTCATTGCTCTGTACATTATAACAAAAATTAACTAAAATAAAAATAAGATAAATGATAATAATGACATTCTTTTCACTTAAGTAATGAAATTACCTTATTGTTAGAGATTTTCATCTTTTATTCTCTCATTATCAATGAAATCTTTTATGCATGTCTCATTATGTAAAGAGGAATGTGCAACTTTTAAAATGTCATATTTAGCTGGGCTGGTGGCTCAAGCCTGTAATCCCAGCACTCCGGAGGCAGACACAGGAGGATTGAGTTTGAGACTTCCCTGGGCTACATAATGAGCTGAGGGCCAGCCTGAACTACAAAGTGAGACCCTGTCTCAAAAAAAAATGCCATATTTAATTATTTGTCAAAAGTCTTTGCTCAGTAAGGCCCTGAAGGCGTGAGCAATAGTCTGGCAAGTCTTCACTCATAATGACAATTATCAGTAAAGAGGATTATTTTCAAGAGGTGAATAGTCTAATTTTAATTTCCAAATAACGAAGTCAAGGTATCATCAGTAGAAATGGTAAAATTTAGGAACCAGACTAGCCTGGGGGAGAGCCCGGGGAAAGGAGAGCAGATGAGTGGTGCGTGGTGCTCCACGCACTGTGCTGTGAGGGGGTGGGGCGCCCGAAGGAAAGCTATGTGCGGTAGCTAGTGGGAACAGGTTGTGAGCTCTGGAGGGAAGGCTGGGCTTGCTTGAACAGACTTGTCTGTGTTCACTAAATTATGTTCTCCTGAACTGCTACATGCAGCGTGCAAGTTTCCTGCAGAGGGAGTTGAGAAAAGTGGATAACTGCACTAGTGAGCAAGCAATGTGATGTATAATGAGGAAATATGTACAATCCAGAATCAAAATAATTGCCCAGAGTTCTAATTCAACACTACTTATTTGAAATTGAACAAAATCTCCCTAAATCTCAATTTACTTTTTTTTATTAAAAGTAGGAATAAACGTAATAATGGTATCTTGAAACTGATTATTAGATGTGAAGATATTTTGTTAATTCAGAAGTACTATTTGCCTTCTTTTATCATTATTATTATTAGTAGTAGTACTAGTAGTAGTAGTATCATTTACGGATAGGTGTTTAAAATTTCAAAAAAGAAGGGAATTCGCAAAAATCCTCAATAAGATACTTGCAAACAGAATACAGAGAGTTATTAAGAAAATCATACACTCTGATCAAGTTGGATTTATCCCAGGGATGCAAGGTTGTTCAACATACGTAAATCAATCAATGTAATACACTACGTTAACAGACTCAAGGAAAAAAAACATATGATTATCTCAATAGATGCAGAAAAACCATTTGACAAAATCCAACACCCATTTATGATCAAAACCCTACAGAGAATTGGAATCGATGGACTTTATCTCAATTTAATACAAGCTATTTATGAGAAACCAACAGCCAGCATCATACTCAATGGGCAAAAAATGAAACCTTTTACACTAAGGTCAGGAACAAGGCAAGGATGCCCGCTGTCACCACTCTTGTTCAATA
>PVIC010056877.1:0-10815 GCA_004025085.1 Thryonomys swinderianus
AAGATTCCACAGCCTATTTTCCAGCAGAACAAGGTCACAACTTACACTATACATGTCCAGAGCACACCCAGGTACAAGGAAGGCAGTAATGAAGATCTGAAATACCCCCAAAGACCTCTCACAACATACACAGCTCTCCAAGGGGAGCTCTTCAGGCCTATGGGAACTCATTTTCCCTACAACATTTCTTAGATGTTGTTTTTCCAACCTAAAGAAGAGGAGAGAATGACAATTTGATCTGTAGAGAATAGCTACCATTCACAAATGTGTCCACAGGCATGATGAAGCATACATTTACTCTGGACCCACTTACCATGGAGGTAAACTGTCCTGTTCACCTTACCCAGAGCTGTGTACAGCAGTGGTAGCTATTCATAATAATGATCTGGAGTCTCCAGAAGACTGATAAAGAAGAATATAAAGATTACAGCTAAATGGTCTTTAAAAGCTTAATGTGTAAAGAGCTAAGCCTTGGTCATCCAGAAAGTTCAACAACCCAGATTCAGATTTTTCTGGTATGTGCTGAGTACAAACCAAACATTAAACCAAAAGAGTCTGCCAGTTATACAGTAGATTTTAGTAGCCCCATCTTTGAGCTGAAATAGAATCCAAGAGAAGTTAACTGGAAAGGGACAAAGCAGGGCTTCTCATTCTCATTCCTTCTACTTCCTGATATTTCTTCCAGGACACTAAGTAGACCCAGTCAGGTTCTAGAGATATGAGATCTACAAAAATGCTTTAAGTCTTCCCATGTGTAATTAGCAGCCTACATATGGGTATTTCCCCCCCTTTTTCCTCTGTCTCTCTCTTGGTCCTGGACTGGCCTCTCTTTCCAAGACCAGCAGAAACAGAGCCTTCTGAAAGTACAACTTGAAGAAAGACTTAAGTCTACTGAGAATGGCTCATCAGAAGAGACAGACCAGACACCCCTGGCACCATCAAAAGGCCTTAGGGCCTTTTCCCATGTGCTTTCTCATCTAGTCTGCACAACCATCTTATACATAAGTACAATTGTATTACACGTATATCAGGGCACGTGACAGAATTCATCTGTACTGTAGCCAGGAATCAGACAAGCATTATTTCTACTCTCTATGACCCATCAAGTGAATAAATGACCCCAAGAAATGTGAGGTTCAGAGAAGTTTAGCGAGTTACCCAAAGTCTCAACACAGTGAGGAGTGGTCCTGGAATTTAACGCAGCAAGTCTAACTACAAGCCCGCTATTCTCCCACGCCCAATGTCACTACGCCTGTCACATCCACAGAAGCTTCCTCCAGTTTTGGGACAGAGTAGAGAAAAGAAGATTGATCGTCTGTTGTTATGACTGTCTCTGCAGCACAGATCCCTGAAGGCTGAAGACTCATGAGTCCTGAAGGTAGAAGAACTAGATCTATTACTCTGAGAGAAAAAGAACTTCATCACCCGGGACAGGGCTACAAAGTAGAGGCTCTCATGCACCAAGGGACCCCAAGCGTGGTCCTCAGGGATCTCTGTTGAAAAACTTTTAGTGACTAGGAACTTATCTCCCCAGTGACTTTTACCTTTGTAAGAGAGCTCTGCACCATTAAACTGGAATTAAAATCCATCTTATCCTGCTTTCCACCCATAGGCCCATCACTGAGTCCATCTTAGATGGGTTCCACTTTTCATTCAGATAAAGGGACCAGAGCAGACATGGGCTCCCATAAGGGACCTGGTGGTGGCTTTCATTCTCCACAGTGAGCTTCAGTGGGTCTGAGACTTGCCAATCCAGGCTCCAATGCCTTGAGGCAGGCTCTGGTTCACCTACTTCCATTAATCTACTCATAGGCTCAGGAATCGCAAGGGCCTTCGTTTCTACAATAGTTGTGATTTGAAGCTTTTCACACTTAACCAGGGCTTCACAGCTAAGTTTCAAGTTTTCAGGGAATACTCCATTACTGTATGCCACATTTTGTGTTTGTAGTTTTTCTGGATGAGAGCACCCATAGCTTTCCTCAGATTCCTAAAAGTATCCATGATCTACAAATTCCAGAAGCCGCTGGTCTATGGTGCCAGCCTACAGCTCTGTTCCCTGAACAGAACCTGCCTTCTTCCCAGCCCAGCCCAAGCTGGGAAGAGTAACCAGCTAAAGAAACCATCTCATCTTTCTTCCCCTTGTTTTTTTTTTAATCTTTTGTTTTCATTTTTAAGGTCTGATACACATTATTCTAAACTGTTAAAAGGGGTGAGAACCTTCCCACACAGAAGAAAATGGAATTGATATGCAAAGTAGGCCTGGTTTTGAATAATTAATTCTGATTTGCATGTTCATATGATTCTGAAAGCTGTCTGGGCAGCTAGGGAGGAATTTAAAGGTAAGGAGGAGTGTGGAGTCCCCAGTAGGAGAAATTTAGTTTCCCTAGGACCTTCCATTCCACCTCAAGTCAATTCTCTCACCTGCTGGCACTGTGAAACCCTGGAGAAATGAGAAATTAAGGCCCAGGAATAGAAACTATCTTGCCCAAACTCAAACTAAATCAGAGACATGAAATACCATGCAATACTCAATAGCCAAGACTCAAGGATGCTTGGACTACCAGGATTCTAATCTCATCACCAAGTCGGTGTCCTCAAAAAGTCACTTAGGCCTCAGTTTCTTCATCTCTAAAATGGGGGCAATGATAGTATACATCCTATAGGATAGTTGTGAGCATTCCGATTAATGTGCTTGGTACTTGGAAGAACAGTAGAAGTGGTGATCGCCCTTGATGTCTCTTACTGTCAAAACCATCATCCTTCTCCTCACTGTCATCTTAAATAGTAGAACTGTAACTAGAATCCAGATTTCCACATCAGCACAGTTTATGTTCATCAAGACAGTTTAGGGTCTTTGGTGGGCTCCAGTGCCTCCTTCCTGCTGACTTCCTTATCATACTGTTTCTGGATTACAACTCCCAAAATGTTATCATCATAACATATATGAAGTTGTCATCCTTCAGAAGTATTTTTCCAAGTACTTGGGCACTTGGAAGATATTCGCATTTTTCTTTGGGGGGGGTTTCTAGATTTTTCCAGTTCTTTGCAATGAAAGGCTCATATTAAAATGCGCACGCACTCACACACACACTCACACACAAAGTTGACTTTAAAAATTTATAAAAGAAGGTCAATGGGTGGCCAAAGATTAGTCTTTGAGAACAAAAACAAATGAGCTCTACCATAGAGATGAGAGATTAACCCGTAGAAAGAGCTTAATTAGGTGAATGCACGTAGAGAAAAGAAAACTGGTCAAAAGGGAAAAAGAAAAATGAGCTATTCACCCAGAGAGACCCAGAGCACCTCTGCAAGGAGTTCAGTGCTATTATTTCTGCCTGAAAAAGAGAGAAAAACGTCAGACCTCAGTTCCTGATTCACTCAGGAGACCTGGCAGGGATTCCATCTAGAGGTCTATGACCCAGCTTTAATCTTTCTGGCAAATCTACCTTTTTGCTAAGCTGGTTTGCTTGTCCTTGGGCTCAAGTAACCAAAGCAAAGTTAAGACAGTGTTAACCTGAACAGAACCAGTATTTCGGCCATGACTGAGTGCCTGGGACATTTGAGAAATTATGTATAACATCTCCATGGGTGTGTTTGTGTAACAGGCTGAGTGTGTGTAACATCCAAGCATTTGTGACATCTTGAGAGAATGTGTGTGAGCGAGATCAAAGTAAGTGTATGTAGCACTGGAATAAGTATGCATAGTTAGCCAGAGTCAATAAATGTTTAAATCTGTGTCCTGTCAGTTGTAATTTTTATCAATTTCCCCACCACAATCTGGTCTTATACTCAACCCCAGGGATCCATCTTTGCAAATCTCACCTGAGATCAGAGCAGACTTTCTCGGGAAGGTTTTCTGCCACAAGGAGTGGGACGAGTGACTAATCAAATTCCCCTTCACACTCTTCAGCTACTGTCAGATGATTCCCCTGCACCCCTTGGGCAGATTCAAGCTCCGGGCCAGGAGGCAGCTCATCCTTGACTTTAGCATCCAGCCAGGATCTCATCTGAGGCTTAAGCAACCATCAGGCACCCCCAAGGCAGGGACACCTATTCCTGTGTCACAGATAAGCAAAACTGATGTGCATACTGATGAAGGGACTTGACAGGATCACACAAGATAAGAGCAAACTGTGAACTCCATTCTTCCTACCTCACAATCTGGACCCTTCTCACGATGTCACACTCCTCGCAACAAGAGTCTGCAGCTGTAACGTGCAGTCAATCCCAGCCTGCCCTGGTTCCAGTTCACCTTCAACTTCCCATCGAGGCCTCTCAACAGGAAAAAGTGTTCATCTTTATGGCTGAATCTGATTGAAATGAGGTTTGTGTATTGTCACTGTTTAAAGCGCTTCATACATAGTAACCCTCATAACTTCTTTTCTCTCCAGCTTTTGGACCCTGTCATGGTATTTCAGTTCAACGGTTCTTTCCACGCCTCTGGCTGCAAACTGAATTGATAAGAACTGAGTCAAATTTTCCTATAAAGTCAACATGGAACCAAACCATTCAATGTGATTCACTTCTCATCCAATTCAGTTGTGACCAGAAATGTATAAGAAGAACTAAGTTTATGAAACAAGGTACCACTGCATTTTGCACCAGTAAAGTCATGCATGGACTAAAGGTGGCTAAAAAATTAATGAGATGAATAGAAGTGACAGTGAGAGAGCAAGAAACTATTTGTAGCACAAGTGGTTATGCCTTTGTGTCACTGGTATTAGTTTAGAAGAGATTTTCCTGCTTACTTTCTCCATCACTATTTCTGTGGATCTATTTTATCCATGCCATCTTTTGCCCACTTGGCTAGGAGACCATCAAATGAAAAGTAGTAGATTTTTATTCGAAATAGAAGACAAAATTACAAGCACTGCTATTAATGAGGTGATTTAAATATATATATATTCAATCAAGAGTAATTGAGGCTGAGCATAGTAAGTCATGGAAAATTATAAACTATGCCCACTCTAGGGCATGACTGACTATTAAAATCTTTTTCACACCATTGCCTACAGAAAGCAGCTGGGCACTATGCCACCAGGGAGGTGGCAGCCGAATGGCCTCATTCCCTAAACAAGCTTGCAAAGAAGAGGACAATCAGATGGATTGCTGAATCAAAATTAACTCTTTTTATGCCATGCCAAATAGGTTTTGTTTTGTTTTTTATTTTTGACAAAGAACAGTTAAGAATTGACTCCTTAAGAACAAGCCGGGAAATGGCTTATTCATTGGGAAAACTTTTATGGGATACATTTATTAAATACTCACTATGCACTTTTTCATTAGTTATCACATTTAATTTAATTCTATAAACAACTACATGTAGCCTGTTTTATTCAATTGCATGTATAAAGGCAGAAGCTGGTATTCAGAGAAGCCAGTGTGATCTGCCAAGCGTCAGCGCTGACCCACAGCAGAGCTGTCGTGCTTATTCTGACTCTGCTCACACAGCCCTTTCATATCCAGTTCGCTTCCATTGTACAATGAATCTTATTACTCCACAAAGACCTGTGAAATTCCAGCTAACCAGAATTTCTGGCACCTAGCAATTTTCTTTAAGGAACATCCCCATTTTACTCAGCATTAAAGAGAAAACTTTGTATTTCATACTTGGTAGTAAATAAGTTTGGAACATATCAGGTCTCCTTTTTGGTGTTGGTAGGTGTAGAGAAGAGTGAGTTGGAATATTTCTATGAAGGACCTATTTGAAGACATGATTTCTTTGAGAATATTTCTCACAGTGCAGGAATGTAAATGGATTCAGAAGGGACGTGGGAATTGAGGGTTCAAGATGCAAAAATGTCCATGTCCTCTGGTCCAATGCTCGTCTTTTTGTTACTCTTTCACCCTCCACATTACAGATGAGGACCTAGAAAAAGGTGAAGGCTTGGCTGGTTTCTCTATGGGTTCATCCTAGCAAATATCTTTTGCTTGTTCCTAGTTAGTTCTTAATAGAGGACTGCCTCCTCTTTCATTATACTCTTTAAACAGTCAAAAACAGAAAAGACACCATTGAAATTCTGTGCAGGCAACGTGTTCAGCAGATAGGACCTATCTTGTCGAGGCTTGAGGCCATGCTTTACCATGAAAGGATTTCTGAACCAAGTATCAGTGAACAAAAGCTTCAGTTTCAAATTAACGATGTATCCCTGTTTGGGCAGTAGGATGTTTATTTCACTTCCTCAAGTCTCAGTTTCTTCCACCTCAGGTGGAACCAATGATACTCTTCTACTTCGCAAGCCAGTTACGAAGATCAAATGATGGAATGAGTATGAAAATACATTAAGGACATTTTAAAGTGCTGTAAACTTGTGTATGTCTGGGGTTCATGAGTTGTCCAAAAGAACCTCAGTCTCATACATATTATTCAAGAATTATCTGGACCAATAGTGGAACAGCATGAAAAGAGCAAAGGCTTTCAGCTAAGATTGACTCTGGTTCAAATACTGACTCTACCACTTACTAGGTGAAAGCCATGGAACCAGCTAATTTTCCTTTCAGCATCTCCATTTCCACCTACAAAGTGAAAATAGCAAAACTGCCCATATTTAGCTCTGGAGAGGAATGCAGCGATGTGCTAGCAAAGTTTTAACAACCAAATTTCTCAACCGCATTGACAATAGAGCCCGAGTTTCTGGTGTTTACTAGGTGGCATGGTGGAAATAGTCTCACCATGGCAAACTTCAAGTGCCAAAATGGTGTTACTGAATCCAAATAGGGAAGAGATGTACACAGTCAGCTCCCTAGTCAGCCCGAGCCAGATTAGACGAGTTAATGAATATGAAGGTGCAGGGCAGATCTCCCACTTACCAAAAGGTCAATACATGTTCATTAACTCTATGTTGCTTGGTTCCTAAATCTGAGGCAGACATGAAACAGTCTGGGCGAAAAAAATCTATAAGCTTCAGTAAAGGAAATGAAGATGAAAACTAGAACAAAAGGCACCCAGATGCCACTGCAAGGACCATTTTACTAGAGAAAAATAATCAGAAAAAGACATAACTTTGTACACAACCCCCTCCCCCACCCCGGAACACAGTAAAGATCTTGGAATTAGTACCTACAGTTAGTATCATGCAGACCCTCTTCACTCTATCATCACCTAGGTAACTGGGGAATGTTGGATTAGTTACCTGGCAACATGGCCATCTCTTCACTCCTCTACATGCTCATGCATCCTGACCTCTAGTGACATCCCATCCCCAGAGGCCACTGTGTGCCCCAGCAACACATCTTGACATTGTGGTTTCCAGCTTCCAGCCAAGGCCAGGGGCCATTTAACCAGAGCATACCTTCCCAGAAATTTACAATTCTGTCTGTTGTCATGAAAGAAAAGCATCAAAGACATGGAGCCTAGACCAATAGCCAAGAGGTTTGAAGTATAGCCTCACGTCCATGTTGGACCAGTGGGACATTGGGCAAGTTACTTGACTACTCTGAATTTTTGTTTCTTCATCTTCCAAATGGAGACTTTCCTCAAAAACTATACAACGGGGACTTCCTTTCACTTGAAAAATGGGGGAATATAATGCCTGCTGGGCTTCCACACCAAGTTGTCCTCTGGTCTTCATAAGTGACAAGTCCTCTGAAGCACATCAAGTGCAAGAAGAGCCTATATCCCACAGTACTGACATCAAATAGACCTTCAATCTCTCCAGAGTTCTCCAGCCTTGGAATCGGTGAACCCAGGGGTGTATGAACCGAACACGTTCCAGGATGCAGCAGGTGACAAGCTCAGATGCATTCTGAGTGGGTTTGCATTCCTGCCCCTCACCAGTGTAGGGCCATTCGTACAGGCAGCCCAGCATTCTGCCCAACAGCTGTCCCTCTCAGAAGGAAATTGGCAGCCCAGGGAAGTGAGCAGGTCTCAGGTTAGACTTGATTAGGGACCAATTTGGGCCTGTTAGCTGAGCCTCTAGTATCATCTCAGCCAATTACTGGCTAACCCTGCAGCTGGCTGATTCCCTTCCAAGCCACACACCTTTATTTCCAGCAGAGCACTCCCCTGGGCCCGAGGTGAGAGGCCACGGAGACTGTGGACTGTTTAGAAAAATGGTAAGAGAAATAACTTACTCAGTACAGTAATGGTGTGGGCGGGACTCAAGCTGCAGCTTTAATTTAAAAAACCCTCAATAAACAGTCTTGTGGCTTGTGTCTAATAAGTATGAGAATTTAGAAACTCTGCCCAGCTGTGGGGCTCTGATGACTGTTAAACTTTGCTTCTGGCAGAGGAGCTTGGGTGTGATGGACTAACTTGGCTACCCCACCTCAGCCAAGCCAAACAGCTGGCCATCTAGGAGGGAGGCTGGACCGTAGAGTTCAGACTGCCCCCCACACACACACTTCAAGGGCTCTTTGGTTTAGGCTGTCCGCATCAGGGGCCCCGATAGGGGCATCCACCAACTCCTGTCCTTCCTGCTCCTTTGTCTCTGCAGGAAACTGGTGCTGGCTCCTACAGGACTCCAGAAGGCATTGCTCCAGGAACAGGGAGAGGGCTCCACTCTGCAAAATGCTTTGCCACTTCATCAGTCGGGGGCCGGCACCACCTTGTATGTCTAATAGTCTTCCTTCTTCACCATGGCATCCAAAGCCCCTCCCAATCTGACCCTGCTTATGTCATTTCTTGCCACCCTGTTTCACACTTACTTCCCCTCTGTGCACTCTTCATAGTCTTTTGCCTGGACACCTTTACTCATGCTTCTCTCTCTGTCTCTCCTCTCTCCTCTCACCCCCTTATATTCTGGCCTGTTGTAGGGTAACTGCTAAGACATGAGCCCTAAGCTCAACCTAAAGTTTGAATCCCAGCTCTACCTCTTACCCGCTGTTTAATGTGGAGGAAATTCCCCTTATCTGTCTGTCCTTTGATTTCTCAACTATAAAGTAAAAATTTGTAATACCTACATCACAGGGTTGTTGCGAAGATCAGTTGAGCCTATGTGTGGGCTTTTGTGTATTGTCCTTACTACATGGCCCTATATAGCTATTTGTTAAGACAAACATCAGCAAACTATCACCTGAAGGCTAAATCTCTGTCTGTTTCCTAAACTTGCCTTGAAACACAACCACAGCCACCCATTCTATGCTGTCCATGTCTATTTTCCTGCTACAGTGAAAGAGTATTTGTCACAGACTGCCCGGCTGCAAAGTCTATTTATTTTCTGCCTGTTTGCAAAAGAATTCTGTTGAGCTTGACTTTGTGGCTCAGTTAAAGCAGATACCAACTCTAACTCCACCCTCAGTGTGTGGTGAACCTCCTTTAAGCCAGATGCGCATTTTACATATTTATTACCGCAACCAGTTGGGCCATATGCTTCCCTCATTGGACTTTGAGACTTCTAAGGGAGCTGGTGGCATTTTTTTCATTTGGTTTTCTCCTGTAGGATGTAAATGATGTCCTAGAAAGAGATTATACCTTAAGAAACAAAGAGCAAGAACATGCCTAGTCAATAAACTGCTCAGTTGGGAAGGAATAGTTCCAGCTCACCGAGTGGAGGCTCCTGTGACATTTGTAGGAAGGGTCTCGGCCTGGTTGATTTCTTATCTGTGGCCCCTAAGACAGCCGTTTCTGAAAGAAACAACTTCAAAGTCATAAGCCTATAAGGGGGAAAGGAGGGATGACCTTGACATTGACCACATTTTCAATGTTAGTAATTCTCAGTGTTTCAGCCTCATTTCTTCCCCTTAATCCTCTTACGTTGGCCTTTATATAGAATTTAGATGCGCCTTGCCCAAGTTACTGACATGGGGTTGGAGGGAATGGATAGTGATGAAGTAGGAATGGGCTGCATTAGAGACACAAAAGAAAATAACATTGCACATCATACGGAGGCTGAGAAGGTGGAGCTATGGCTAAATATGGGGGTTTCTCTTTGGTAGAGACTAGTAGGATGTCTAAGCTTGAAGATCAAGGTGCTACAATTAATGTATACCTAACATTTATATGAGTATGAGCTACTAACACACAGCCTTAAAGTATTCAGTTTTGGCACCAGACACACAAACTTTTCTAATCGCATAGTAGAAGATGTAATGATGAAGAGGTAAACAAACACACAGAAAGGGAACCTCAGCCTCAGCTTTCATGGAACCCATCACTGAATGAAAGGTCAAAACTAGTAGGACTATAATTGTTCTCATAAACCTGAGTGGGAAACTCAAACAATAAGGTGCACAATGAGCCCTTGGGACTGGATTGGATTCTATTACTGTGAAATCTCAGCTTAACCAAAGATTCTCAGCCAGTGACGTACTTACTGTAAGCAACATTGAAAACAATAAAATATCTCATAAATGAAAAGGAATTCACAGAGGCCTTTGGGATAATTGTAAAAAGTTTTGATCATATAAACACTTGCTGTGTAAATTGGGTACCAAGAACATTGAGAAAAAGATCAGGTAGAAACTGGCAGTTGCCAAGGGGACTAAGGGCAACAGAAATACAAGAACTGGGAGGTCTCATTTTCTCAGCATTTTTGGGAGTGTATTTCTCAGGATGGTCCTAGATATTTTGCCAAGAAATTATTTTTAAGAATGTTTTTGCAGTATTTAAATTCTTTTGGGTATATTCCTATCAGGGGTATAGCAGGGTCAAATGGGACCCGTAGTCCTAGTTTTCCGAGAAATCTCCACACAGATCTCCACAATGGTTGCACAAGTCTGCAATCCCACCAACAGTGTAGAAGGGTTCCTTTCTCCCCACAGCCACGCCAGCATTTATCATTGGTTGACTTTGTGATCACAGCCATTCTTTGTGGAGTGAGGTGGAATCTCAATGTTGTTTTCATTTGCATCTCTCGAATGACCAGAGATGTTGAG
>PVIC010056878.1:0-10814 GCA_004025085.1 Thryonomys swinderianus
AAAAAAAAGGAAACAAAGCTTATGTATAGAGGGGCAGGGAGTTGTAGGGTGGGTAGGGGAAGGGGAAAAATGAGAATTATGTCATATACTAGTACAAAATGTCAATGTTGAGCATGATCATGGGTGTGTTTCCCAGTTGCTTGACACATATCCATTTATTGGATGCCAACCTAGTTTCCAAAGGATAGAAGGAAGTGGCATAAAAATTTTTTGATCAAATAACAGTTTAAAAAAATCCAAATTTGACCAAAAAATTAGCCCACATATCCAAATGCAAGAAGCAAGAAAAACTACACCAAAGATAGCATAATCAACTTGATCAAAATCACAATTGAAAAGAAAAATCTTTAAAGCAGGTAGAGGAAAAAAGACGTTTTATGAATAGAGGAATGAAGATAACAATAAAATCTTTCTCTTTAGGAAAAATCCAAGTGAAAAGACAAAGAGATAACATTTAAAGAACTAGAAGAATAAAATTGCCAGCCAAAAAATTCTGTACTTAATAAAAATATTATTCAAAAATAAAGATGCTTTCAAGTACACAAAAGCTGATACAATCTATCACAAGAAGACCTGCACCACAAAAAATACTAAGAAAGTCCATAAGACAGAATAAGAATGATTCCATAAGAAGCTGTGAATCAGTACAAAGCACTGAGGAGAACCAGAAAAGGTAACTGGTGGCTAAGTATATGATTTTCTTTTTCTCTTTTACATATTATAATAAATGATCTTTCACACAAGATAGTAACAATGTAGTATAGGGTTTATAACATAAGTAAATATAAGAAATAAATAGTACCCTGTAGACTAGGAGTGGAAAATAGGAGAAAGCACATTATAATGAGATTTTTCTTTTATTGTATGTAAACTTAGATGACGCCTCTTGAAAGTTGCTGAGTAAGTCAAAGATGTTTACTATAACCCTAAAGAAACTTTAAAATAATGAAACAGAAAATTATAACTAAGAAACCAACAAAGGAGATAGAATAGAATTAACCCAAAAGAAAGCAGAAACAATTGCACTTCGTATATAATCAGATTAAATATAAATATGCAAATTAATGTTAGAGACTGTCAGATTGGATGAAAACACAAGATGATACTATATTCTCCCTACAAAATAATGCATACTAAGTATAAGGACACATGTAAAATAAAAATTAAAGAATGGAAAAATATATACCATGCAAACAATAATCCAACAAAAGCTGAAATCACAATATTAAATATTACACATCAACCATTATCGAAGATAAAGAAGAACATTTCAGAATGAGGAAGGGGGTCAATTAAAGAAGGGGATATAACAATTCTAAACATTTATGATTAAATAAAAGAGCATTAAAATACATGAAACACAAAGATGATCTGCAAGTAGAACTCGACAAATTCAAAACTGTAGCTTGAAATCTCCCTACTCTTCACTCCATAAGCAGCAGAGTAAGTAGAGAGAAAAACCACCAGGGTTGTATAGACTCATGAACAATTGGACCTAATTAACACCTGGAGAACTAGGGGACCAACTGCCCCAGTTTCCATGGTCATAGAGATTTCCTGAGGATGTGGGCTCTTCAGTGCTCAAACATGAAGAATCCTGGGCAAAATGGAATATCACTGTACCGCGATCATCTCACAGTCTAATCCACGTTTCTCTTACTTGCACATACAATTTGGACCAAAACAGACCATATTCCAGGTCTTAAAAATAAGTCTCAAAAAATGTAGAGGATACCAGTGAATAAGAAGATTCTGAAGGGTGGATAGAAAAAAGCTGACACTCTTAGAACAGCAACGCTCAAGGTGGTGAGTTCCATCAGTGCCTAACTGCCTTCCAGTAGTCCAGACAAGGTAGCAAGAAGCCTGCAATCAAATCCCCAATGAACACAGAACAAAAAAAAATAAAACTCTTCCAAGAAAAGTCTGCTTTCTGCAGCTCAAGGCAGGAAGGTTTTCTCCAATGCTGAAACCCTTTTAGACAATACTACCTCTACGTCAGCCAAGCGCCAATGGAAACCATATACCTGTGATTCATCCGAGAGAGGACCATCTACTCCACAGACGAAGGAGGGCTGCTCTGCTTCTTCTGCAAGGCCAAATGTGAAGCTAATCTCTCATTTCCTGCCCAGTGGGAGCAGGATCTGAGATTCCTCTTCCAGGCACAGTCAGCCTGTGGAGCTAACACACGAACAGATCCTCTAGCCCCCTCCTATGTGAGGAAAATGGTGCTTCAATCTTCAAACCCAGGACCATGGCAGCAGGGCCTAAATCCAAGCTGAACCTCCATAACTACCCAGGTTATCAAGACTTAGCCCAGAAGGTGGAGGTAGACCTAGTCACCACTATGCTTCCAATACACTCTGTGTCACCTGCCCTTTGGGAGATGATCCTCCATCCCCACCCAGGGGAAATAAGACAGTGCTAGACAAGGTCTTTGATATTGCACTTCTCCTTGCTAGAGTCAGTAAACCCAAGGGGAAGCTGGGCTCATACCCATTTAAAGGCATCAGAGTGATACAAGACAGTCCTGCGGCTTTGTTGGAAAGTTATCAGTGGGCCCCGCAAGGACTTGAACACACACACCTACTCCATTATTCCTTGCCTGGAAGATTACTTGCTAAAACAAGAAGACTAATAGGACCCGGGGTCTCATAGATGATCTCCAAACTGTTCAAGAGACAATTGGAAATCACTAGTCATACCAAGAACCAAGGAAATTGAAACATAAGTGGAAATAAGACCATCAACAGATATCAGCACTGAAATGAATGAGACACTAGAGTTACCTGGCAAGAATTTTGAAGCATTTATCATGAAAACATTTCAGCAGACAATTACAGATTAGCTTGGAACAGATAAAAACTGGAACATTTCAACAAAGAAATAAGTTACAAGAGAAAGAGCCAAGTAGAAATTATAGAATTGAATTGTACAACTGAAAAGTACATTAACCAAAATAAAAAAGGTTGGTGCAGTAGTAGAGTGGAAATGGCAGACAATAGAATGGAACTTCAGGGCAGAATTTATGGAGTTCAAACAGCAGAAAGAAATAGACTGAAATATAGATATGACAATAACAAGAGTATATATATTGCAAGGTCCAGAAGGAGAATAGGATGACAGAGTACAACTAAAAGGCATTTAAAGAAATAATGCTTCAAAATTCACCAGATTTAGCAAGAGACATAAACTTACTGATTTAAGAAACTGAGTAAGGCCCAAATAGGATAAGCCCAAAGAAATCCATGCTAAGGACAACATAATTAAATTTCTGAAAACCAAAGACAAAACTTCTTGATTACAGTTAGAGGGAAATGGCACTATACTGCTAGTGATGATAGGTTTCTCATCTGAAGTCACAGAGGCAGAAGAAAGGGTAGTTCCTTCAAGTACTGATAAAAAAAATCTTTCTCTGCTATAAATTTTATTTGTGGTAGAAAGAAATATAGCTGAGGAATGAGGGGGAAATTAAGACATTCTTAGAGGAAAGAATTCATGGTGGCAAGTCCACCCTTAAAGAATGGTGGAAGGAAGTTATTTAAACAAAAAGAAAGTTAGGTCAAAAGAAAGTTCTGAAACTTGGAAAGAAAAGAATACTGATGTAAGTAAAAATAGAAGTAAATAAAATGCACCATAGGTAACATAGATAGAACCAATACATTCCAACTCATTAATTTCTTAAATCATATCTGAAGGTTTGACAAAATCTATAAAATCATTTCTGTGGTAGTCAGTATACGTAGATCCAATATTTAAGAAAATTATGTATTTTAAATGGAAAGGATAAAGACATCTAAATAAATTTTCCACATTTTATCTGGAATGGTAAAGCATCTACACACAGAACAATAACAATCACAGAAAAACTACAGAAAGATTCAAACTGTACCAAGTATGTTCTCTTAGCACTGTGAAATTAAATTTGAAATCAGTCACAGAAATATCTCTAAGAAAATCCCAAATATTTGGAATATTTTCTGCAAGTCAGCTTTCTGTTACTGTAACAAAATTCCTGAGACAACTTACAGAATCACTGTTTTAGAGGCTCCAGTTATGTCTGATTTGCTCCATTACTTTTGCACCTGTGATAAGGCATCATGATCTAAGCAGGTGTTAAGCACAGATGCTCACTTCCTGGGCAAGAAACAAAGGAGGGAGAGGGGAAGAGATTGGATTGGACAATTCTCTTCCATGCCCCCAATAATGTAGCTCCTCACACAACACCTCCCACTTAAAGTTACCACCACCCTTACTTAGCTCCATGAGCTGAGGACCAAGACTTTAATGTGTAGTTCTTCTGGGAACATTCCAGATCCCAACATAGTGCCACATAACACACTTCTAAATAACGTGGGTTAAACTGGGGATGTAGCTCAGTGGTACTGCTGCCTACCTGGCAAGCACAAGGTCCTGAGTTTGATCCCTGATTCTGCAAAAATAAAATAAAATAATGACTAAATAACAAGGGTTGAAAAAGAAAAGTTAAGTCAGAAACTATTTTGAACTATTTTGAAGCCACAACATCTCAGAATTTTTAAGATGTCTGAAAGCAGTGCTTAAGGAGAAATTACAGCACTAAGTAACTGTATTAGACAAGAAGAAAGCTTGAGAAATGGTCAGTTTTTTACCCTAAGAAACTAGGAAGACAACCGAACAATTCAAAGCATCCAAAGACCACCTCCCTGCAAGGAGCACTTCCAGTCTGATTCCACTTGAGGGCAACAACTGAGAATAGGAAGACACCTGTCATTGACAGAGAGCAAGTCAGTGGTCATCTGGGATGGGGAGAGGCAAGAGGAAGAGAAGAAATTCCCCAGTGACATGAAGAAAATTCTTGAGGATCTGGGTATGTAGCCTATCTTGCCTACTGTTCGGGCCCCACAAGAGTTTTTTGAGTTATTTCTCATCAACAAGACCCAAGACCACCACTTACTTCAGCGAGGAGAAGTCCATTTTGGACCACGTTTCAATCCATACCCAGCTGGCTCCAAGGGAAGAAGGGAACAGAGACAAACCCTTCCTGGTCACACCCACAGTGACTCTGTCCTCTGACCAGAACCCACCTTCTCACAGAAAGTCAGTCATACCACCGTGTAACTCAGTCACCTTTCAAAACCCCCACCCTCAAGCAGTGAGGCTTGGAGCGGGGACTCCTGGGTAAAAACCTAAGAGGAACATACTCATGTCAAACTGTACACTTTAAGTCTGGGGATTTGATTGCATATCAGTTATTCCTCAATAAAGCTGTTTTGAAAAGATGAGGGGAAAGAAGCCTGCTTTTTGGTTGAAATTGGAGCTGTGCTACAACTGCACCCTTGAGGCTGTTGGCTGCCATCCCAGTACCATGAGAGGAAACCCTGCCTCTGAAGAAAGCCAGCTTGGAAGAAAATGAGCAAAACAGAAGAAACTAAAAGGGCAAATTAGACCTGATTCTGGCAATCCAATGGCACCTGGATCCAGCTGTGCCTGAAACAGTCCCTAGCAGGACAGTGTGTGTGTGTGTGCATGCACGCATGCACATGTGTGCTCCTCTGAGCTTGGCGCTCCTGTTGGAATGGAAGAGCCCCAAGTCCCTCTGCACCCATGGGGCAGGAAGAGGGGGAAGCAAGGCTTTGGGTGGAATCTGAGCGCTGCCCAGCCACTGCCCGTGCTGGAGGCCTGGCCCAAGCGGACCTTCTGGGCCTGGGCTGGCTGGTGGAGTCCAGTCACACTCAGCTGCATTCAGCTTCCGGGGAGTATTTCAGTAGCAAACTGAGCACTTTGCCATAAACACAAAGTCAAAGTGGGTCAGCCCAGCCCCACAGGAAGTGACCCCGGAACTGGGGGAGGCTGTGGCCTCACACAGAGCCTCCTCCTCCTCGTGTCATCAGCCCCTCAGGCAGGTGGCATCTCAGGAACATTGAGCAGGCTCTGCCCCCAGTTCTGCTGGCCTCAGAAAGGCCCTCATCTCCTCCCCCCACTGCCCCCTCCTCCCCTTCTGTCCCCTCCCTCACAGCTGGCACCCAGCCAGGCTCTTCACTGGTCCCAGGAAAGGCCATCCAGTGCCCCTGATCAGGTGTTGCCATGGTGATGGTATTCAGAGGCCAGGCCTTCAGAGGACCACTGGGGTCCATCCTGCCTCTCCTGAGCTTACTCTCTTGCCCTCCGCATGTGAAGGCACAGTGAGGGCTCTCATTAGACGCCAGCATCTTAACCTTGGCCTTCTGGGCACCAGAACTCTAGGAAGTTCATTCTGTTCTCAGAAAGCACCGAGTGTGACTGTCTCCATTTGACTGGATCGGGAGGGCGGCAGAGCATGTGGGTCTTGGTGGGTGCTGTGTATGGCCCCTCGTACTGTCCTGGTCCTGTCCCTGGTACTGTCCCTGCTGAGATGTGAGCAGCTGTGCCCCACCACGTCCTTCAGCCATGATGCTCCTGCCTCGGAGCCAGGTACCATGGACTGAGCACCCTGAAATCTGGAACCAAATAAGCCCCTCCTCCTTCAAACTGTGAGTATCAGGTAAGGCCACTAATAACCCAATCTCAAGTGTCCTGTTATCAGGGCAGGAGGAGCCAGTCAGGAGGAGAAGAGGGCTACGGAGAGGAGGGGCGGAGCACAGCCAGAGCAGAGGACTTAGCTTTCCCTCCGGTCAGCTTCATTGTTTTCAAAAGCCCCTTGCACACTGGAGGATCCTGGCTCATGTGACAAGGAAGCCACCAGGGCCCAGGCTGGGATGGCATCTTCTCACCAGCAGCACTGAGTGTGTGGGGCTCCATACTGGGTGTGCCAGAGCCCCGGTTCCCAGAGCAGCCCCCATGGGTCACCCAGGGCTTGGGCCTCTATTTCCCGCACCACAGAGCCCTGAGTTCAGTGGTGCTCCCTCCCATCAGGAGCAACAGGGTGCTGGGCTTCTGCCACCCAGACCTCGCTCTCCTCTTCTCCGGGCCGTCCTTGCCTCGTCCTGCTCCGAGTAGCCCGTGACTCAGGTCGGTGTAGCTCTCAGTTCAGAGATGGTCCTGGCCATGAGGGAGCCTGGTGAGACCCTGCATCAGGGCTCCTAAGGAGCTGCTGCGGAGAGGAGCAGTGTTCTCATTTCCCCTGAGGACCAAACCATCCGGACAGTGACCCACTTTGCCATCTTGGAGGGTGTCTTGGCTGTGTGATATGAGGCACAGATAAAACCAGGGCCATGAATCAGGAAGGACTCACTTTGTCCCTTGATCCAGCCATTCCTGAAGCCTCCTGCATTCATTTCATTTGTCTGTCTATTGCCAAACAAAAGGTTACTAATATCTGCACAACAAGGCTGTCTTGCAACTTCTAGATACTGAAGAGGATAAAAAGATGATATAGACCAGAACAAAATACACGTGGCTGGCAGAAGGCATGAGGCCCAACCGTGCTACCCTGAAGAGTTACAGAAGAGTTTAACCTCCCAACAGCGTCCCCAGTGTGAGGATGATGGGTGGCTCCTCAGAATACTAACCAAATGCTACAGAGACGCTCTGGAGCCCCATGTCCCAGCGAAAGCAGGTCGACAAGCTGCTCGAAACCTGTGCTGGTGGCCGCACAGCCACAGACATGGCACAGAGAGCCGCCCAGGCTAGAGCGAGACTATACACTGGTCTCTGAGACGGCCTTTTCTCTAAACCCTGTAAATGTCACACTCTAACTGTTGTATGGATTACACACAGAGACAATTTATCTAAGATCTGCAGGCTTAAGGAAAATACATTCTTACAGTGAATTTTCCCTGCTTCTTCCCCATCTTGGTGTGGACAGAAGCTACGGTGCCTCCCTTCGGGAGCATCCACTGGTTCCGGGTGCCAGGGTTTGTCTGCTCTGCTCGTGTGGGCATCAGGGAGGCAGGGGAGACAGGGCAGGCACTTGGAGCCGGCGGTCTTTTTGGTCACCATGGTGCCCGACTTTCCTGCGAAGAACACAGATGTCCTCCTTTCCCCACTGCCCTACGGAAGGAAGCTGCATCCTGCCCTCCTCACTGTAGCCCAGTATTCTGGGCCTATCCCAGCATCCTCCAGGATGTCCTGATCTGGGCACCAGGCCTGGTCTTTCAGCAGCCATCCCCTTCCGGGAATCGGTGCACTTTGTTCTCAGCCTGGCTCAACCCACACAGAGACCCCCAGATGGGCAAGGAAGCAAATGCTGCGGTGAAGGGAGACGGAATCGCAGGAAGCAGTGTGAGGGGACAGGCAGACCAGAGGGTCTGGTAAAGCCGGGGGTCTCCAGCTCTCTGCTGGCAGCGGCCTCAGCACCCTGCGAGGCCACCGTGAGAAAGTAAGAAGCATCTCTTAATGGGCTGCCAAGCAGTGAGTAAACCCCGGTATTTATTTACTCTGGAAGTCAGTTGGGAGCAGCGACTTTGATACTTGTTGTGTGACTCCTGGGGACAGAATCCTGTCAGGCAGAGAGATGCAGGAATCTTTCTCCAAACATTTCAGAAAGACCGTGTGAAAAGGCCAGAAGAGAGTGTCTACTATACCATAGAAGGTAGAGAGTTACAGTGAAAGAACGGGAATCCCAGGAGATAGCTCTAATATGCTGGATCCAGCCTGAAGCCCAACTCAAGTCTTGTTTACCTGAACTTATAAATTTCATGTAGTAAAGAAGGTTTGAGTTCTCTGGTGTTTGCCACATGATGCCCAACTTCTTCTCCCAGCTGAGGAGACTCTCAAGGGTTTTGAAATCGGGAATGCCATCCTTTCTCTCCAGGGACAAAGCAATGAAGAGCTGTGTGGGTGGGTGGTGACCACACTAACCAGCATCCCTTTCAGTTGTCTGGGCCTTAGTGCAAATCTTACCCTTGTCTAAACAGGGCCATATGTCAACCCGAATGCCAGGGCTGAGATTTTAGCGTCTATTCCAGAAAACTGAATTCATACCAAGAAGAGAATCTTCCTTTGAGAGTAAAATGAGCTGAGATTTCTTTGATGCTCTGGGAATTCTCATATGCAACAACTGGGAAATAATTGAGGAATGATTCTACATATTTTATATACACAATTGTTTCCATGAATTATTTGAAGAAGTTAAACAGAGAAGGAAAGGGAGCGACATTTACATTTCACAGAGTTTTGCTCATCAAGATCACAGTCATCCAGGCTTCAAGGTTAGCCCACAACCTGAGACTTCCGGCCTGGAGGGGCGACGGGACAGAGACGCCGCCCTCCCTCGTGTTGCCACAAGAGGGCGCGCCCAACGTCGCCTGCCCCTGAACGGAAGCTGTAGCCCAGGAAAGCTTGATTTAAAAGGTGTCTTTGGGTAAAAGCCTGTTCTGGTTGACACGCTCAGCGCAATCACTGAATACTTTCTGTCCGCTCAATACACCCTCTTGGGATCCGAGAAGCATTGTCCTATTAAATCTGGGCCATTTGATTGTGGGCATCCGTTTGTCTTGGGAGCCGCTCCTACATTTTCCAAGGTGAACTTCCGAGCAACAGGATTAAAGATTCAGAAGGCGGGTAATGTTGAACGCTGGGCCCCGGGGCCTGGTCAATTGACAACCGAGCCGGAATCACTATTTGCCACCCCGGAGCTGGATGCTCAGCGTGCAATTGTTCTGAAGAATGGCCCATCACCGCCCTTCCCTGCGCTTGTCTGGATCCTTTCAATGCCGATTTGAATTGATTCTCCGGCTCTCTCTTGTATTATTATCATTTTGCTGGGGACTTTGGATCATTCAAAGATTGTGGGTAATGACAGACTATAATTGGGCTTAAAACAGATTTTTCTTTTCGGAGGGAAGAATCCACTGTGACTGAGACTCTAGATTGCCCTGATGGGAAAGGGGCCCTTCGCACACCGTGCGCAGTGTGACCAGCCACGCAGCCCAGGGTGTGCGCGCCACTCTGCGCGAGCAGGGCCCAGCGCCTGGAGCTAAGTATAGCCGGGAGCTGATTGCAGGCCAGCTCCTAGCCTGGCATCATCAGCTGTCATTGTTGAGGCTGCGATTGCAGAGGGATGTTTCTCCTCGTGGCCTGCTTCCAGCTTGAGCTGGTTTCTAGGACAGGAGTGAAAACGCTGGGGAGCCTGAGGCCACTGAGTGGGGAGGCTGGGACTGCGCCCAAAGAAGGTGTGAGGGCTGGGTTTGGGGTGTGGGGTTTGGGGATGTGGTGCCAGTAATCCCAGCACTCTGGCAGGCTGAGGCAGGAAGATGGAAAGTCTGAGCCCAGCCAGGGCAATGTAGCAACACGGTGAGACCCGATCTCACAATTTTAAAAAGAAAAAAAAAAAGGAAGACCTTTTTCTGGCCTTGGTGCTCTCATCTGTGCAATGGGACTGTAATATTTTGTCTCCTGATCACAGAGTAGATTTGAAGAACGATGAAATGAGACATGTGAATATCATGGAAATGTGTATATTCCAAACAGTCATGCATCATTGTGTATCTGCATACAAACTACCTAATACACAAAGTAGTTATAGAACTTCCTGGGTGTGTCGTTATGACGCAGGAGAGTTAAGGCCTAACTCCCCACCTGAAACGCGAGTTCGTGTTCTCTAAAAATCGAAGAATGAATTTTAGGAACGACGGAGGTTTGAGTAGGAAAATTTTATTGAGAGAGAAAGCTTCTGCCTTAAGAGAGACAGAAGGGGGGGCCCAGAAAGTGGGTAACACCCCTACCTCACTTTTTAGAGGGCTTTTATGGAGCAAAGCCATGAGGTGAGGCGGGTCTGAAATAGGGGGCTACCAATAAGATTTGAAAGAAATGGGCAAACTGTGACTAACCAGTGGGTAAAGGGCAAGCATAGTTACTTCAGCAACCTTTTGATTGAATAGGGTCCATTGAGAAATCAAACCCTAGAGGGTCTTGCT
>PVIC010056879.1:0-10817 GCA_004025085.1 Thryonomys swinderianus
CTCCTCCTCCTCCTCCTCCTCCTCCTCCTCCTTATTCCTCTTCTCATATCAAGGATCAAACTCAGGACCTCGCACTTGCCAGGCAGGTGCTGTGCTGCTGTGCTAAATCCTTGGCCCTCTATATGATAGTTCTTGTGGTTGCACTCTTCTCCTTGTCTATTTTCTATATACACCATGGCAATTTATCATGTGTTGTTTTGCTGCAGTGAGATAGTTGAGGTGAGCTGGGAAGAATAGGAGGTGTTTGGATAAAGAGTGTTAGACACAAAGGAGGTGGTTTGAAAGGGACGTAGTGATAGATGGAGGAGAACGTTGATGTGGGATCTGACTTTATTGGAGTGCTTTTAGTTGACGTGGAGGGTTAGTATTCAGACTTTTCAGAGGATATTTTGTGGGGGCAAAGGTGAGCTATAGGAAAAGGGGGTCTACTTTGTGATTGAGGAAATCTATGTGGTTGTCAGTAATTTCTGATAGGGAGAATCATAAGCTAGGCAAGGTATGGAAGACCTATAGGCTTAGAATTGGGAGGATTGAGGAATAATACAGAAAGAACAGGAGTGACTGAGGGAAGCATAGGGAATTTAAAATTTTAGGAGGAGGAATTTGTGTATTTGGAAAAAAGAATAAAGAAATATGTTAATAATGTCCTGGGGGTTTGAGATGAAACTAGATAGGAAGTTAACACAGGGTAGAGAGGTGTTAAATCAGAGCCAGTGAGAGAATAAATAAAGAAAAGTTACAACTTAATAAACACAGCAAACCATATAAGAGCATAACAACCCATACTAGTAAATGAATCAAAAACACAGAAAAACTTAAACGTGTAAGATGTCTGATGGGAACACAGATTCAATATCCCAGTGAGATACTGTATATGTGATTGCATCTTTGCCAGAGTTGGAGAGCTCACACTCTAAAAACTTCTCTGACTCCTCCACCACGATAATGAAGTTAACTCGGACACAGGGCTTCTTTCGGCCAGGTTGCAGGCATTCTTGCAGCCTGATCCAGTCTATGTTCTTGAGTTAGGGACTTGTGTTGTTTCTCTCCCTGGGTGTGATGGTGCATTTGGCAAACAAGTTTACTGGCAGTAAACTGTCCACTGAGTTAGGATTATTCTTATCCCTTACAGTGAGTGGTATGTATCAGGGATGGCTGAGAAATAACATACCATGAAATCCTGTTGGGGTCTCACTTTACCCTAGAAAAGAAGTCTACAGTTATACAGTAGGCATAATGACCCATGCCTTGACCCACAGTTAATGTGCATGAATGCAAAGCTTATGTCTCCTCTAATGTTGAAAAAATGGCATTCACCTATAATTTTATAGAATCAGTTATCTGAAGTTCAGGGGATTTGGGGCTAGGTAATACTGGAGAGAGAAAGAGAAGAGAAGAAATGAAAGAAACAAAAAGAGGTGGGGTTTTTTTGTGTATTTTTAAAAGAAGAGGTCTTCCATTCTGTGATAGGGAAAGAGGAAATAGGAAAGAGGAAATCTTTGTGATGGCAGTTGTATGTTATACAGTTAGATGGGGATAACAAGGAAAAGTGGGCACAAACTTGGTTGTAAGAAATGGGGATGAGAAAAGATTTATGGCTATTATAAATATTAAAGAAAAGTTCCCTGATGTTATGTGTGATTGTGAGATGTATATAAATTGTGCCAATAAAAAATTTTTAAAAAATTAAAGAAAAGTGAATGGGAGATGCATAAAAAAGGAAAAATAATTCAAAATGAATAAGAGATGGGAGAAAGAAGTCAGATACGGTAAGGGTAGGAGGGGTCTAAGAGGACAAAGGAGAACTATTTTACCTTATATAAACTATATTTGGAGAAAAAGGGGAAGAAGAACAAGAAGAGAAGCACACATACAGAGACATGCTTGTAAAGAAAAACATAAACTAGTGGAGTAAAATCGTGGGGGAAATGTACAGAAGGAGGAAAAGAGCAAAGAATAAGAATATTTTTAAAGTAAACTGAAAATTACACTCAAGTAAAAAGTAATAAAGGAAAGTTTTCTGTATTGTTTTGGACAGATGACTCTTTTCAAGCCAGTACCTGCCTTTGTTCACGTCAGAAGTCAAGGGGGGCGCTTTGTCCCCAGGACACTGCTGGATGCAAAGATCTGCTTTCAGTGAGAACACGGTGCTGAAGTGAGCATTCAGTTCTGCACAGCTCAAGCCGGACCTGGCCTCTCACTGCAGAAGCCGGGCCCGTGCTCACAGCCCCACCCTCTCGGCAGGATTCCCTTCAGTGTGCTGTCCGCTGCTGGGAGTTGCCCGAGTCCCGTCTGTCCTGTGTCCACCTTGAGAATTTGGCAGGGCGACGCGGCTGCTCTGGAACCCAGGTTCAGATATTCAGTCCTTCCCTACAATGGCGTCCCTGCAGCTCTTGTTCTAGGATTGTGGCTTTGAGCGCTGGTACGGAAGTTAGTCCCCAGCTGCTGACTGTAGAGGTCAGCTCCGAGGTGGTGTCCTGCACTTTCCTGAGTGGTTCCACCTGCACATGTTTCTTTTGGTCCTGATGCTCTTCTCTGGTTCTTCCCGAGCAAAAACACTGTCAGTTTCACTTTGTCTCCAGCTGGTGGTGATAACAGCCACTATCAGATCTGCACAGTCTCTGCTCCATAGTGTGATATATTTCTTGTATATCATTTAATTCTGTTTTCTTCTCCTGTGTCAGTTCCCTCAAGGTTCCCAGGTAACCTGCACTCCCTTCAATTCCTCTTCATACTATTGTTTTTCAAACTCCAGATACTTTGTCCTAGAGAAACTGAGTTGCTGACACCCACTGCTCTCCCATTTTGGGGCTCCAGGTTATATCTTTATACATGGCATACCCAACAATACAAATCATTTTTAATGCATTTGTATTTTAAACCTGTAGAAAATTTTAAAAATGGAATTACAAGCCAAAATTACATTACTGGCTTTTATAGTTGCCTATATATTTACCTTTTAGAGCTCTTTTATATATTTATATAACTGAGGCACTAATATTCTTTAATTTCTATTAGAAGAACCCCTTTATTACTGTATTTCTAATTTGGTAGGTCTACTGGTAATGGAAACTCTCAGCTCCTGCTTATCTGCAAGCTCCTTAACTGCTCTCATTTTTGAAAGATGGGTTTTTTTTCAGATACAGAATTCTCATTTGATAATTTTTTATCTTTCAGTGCTCAAATGTTTTAATTGATTGCCTTCTGGGCTCCAGAGTTATTCATGATAAATCAGCTGATAATCTTATTAAGGATCCCTGGCATGTGAACAAATCTTTTTTTCTTACTGCTGTATTTTAACAGTTTAATTATAATGTGTATCATTATGTGGATCTCTTTGATTTCATTCTATTTGAAATTACCTGAGGGACCAGAGATTTAGCTCAGTGGTTCAGGCACCTGCCTAGAAAGCACAAGGTCCCTGGTTCAATCCCCGGTAACCGCATACAACAATACCTCCCAGCACTTGGGATACAGAGGCAGGAGGATTGCTGAGTTCGAGGCTTGCCTGGGCTACATAGTGAGCTCAGAGCCAGCCTGAACTACAAAGTGAGACCCTGTCTCAAAAAAAAAAAACAAAACAAAAACAATACAAGAAATTACCTCATCTTTCTGGATGCTTCTATTCATATCCTTTATCAAATTTAGCAAGTTTTAAGGTGTTATTTCCATAAATAATCTTTCTGCTTCTAGAATTCAGAAAATGCATATATTCCTTCACATCTGCATCCCACAGCTCTCTTAAGTTCCATTTACCCTCCAGCCATTTTTATTCTTTGGTCATCTTGAAAAGTTCAATATTCCTATTTTCAAATTCACTGAGTTTTTTCTTCTACGTTCTCAAAATTGTTTTTGAGCCCTTGTAGTGTATTTTTATCTCAGTTATTGTGTTTTTCAGTTCTGAATTTCTTTTTCCACTGACCAGAGTGGGGCATATAGGACTTGGATTCTCCTCTTCCTTACACAGAAACTGAGACAGAGGGTTGTGTACAGGTGGTTTATTTGAATAAATTCAGCAAGGAGAGTTGTGTGAGATGAACATGGAGAGAAGGAAAACCAAAAGAATAGTGCATTGCCCAACTGGCTAACAGGAAGGGCAATGGATGCTCCGTTCTAGCAAAACTTTCTGAAAAGTCTTATGAAACACATTTCCAACTATCCTGCTCTAGGAGTAAAAGAAGCATCTTCTTTAATTTCTTGGTAAATGGAAACTTTATATCTCGTCATTGTATTCCTGAATTCAGAGTGGATTCATAAAGGCATGCTACACTGAAGCATCAGGGAAGATCTGTGGTAGGAAGGAATTCATATGGGACACGGGCTCAAGGCAAGACACTTGCCTGAATCTAAATCCAGGGAGAACTGCCTACCATAGAAATGGCGGCAAGAAGAAAGGGCTAAGTGGCTTTTGACAGCTACACAGGAGGAGTACAGTATAACTTAGGAGAACGTATTCCACAAATATGCCTTTTTCCTCAAAATGTGATAAGGGAACTGGTCCCTAATAAAACAATATTGAGACCACTAAGAGGTAATTAGGCCACAGAAGCCCCACTGTCAGGGAGGGACTGTTAGAGTTCTCATGAGTGGACTCCCTCACACAAGAGCAGGTGGTTGTAGAGTCAGTCGGACATCCTCCCTTACTCTTTCTTGCACATGTGCTCCTCCTATATGCACTCTCGTCTTCTTTCCAGTCCCTCACCAGAAGCTGAGTAGGTAGAGTTGCTACATCTTGAACTTCCAAGCCTCAGACCTGAGAGCCACAACAATCCTCTTTTGTTTTTAAATTACCCAGTCTCAGACATTGTTTTATAGCAATAGTAGATTAAATAAGACTGATAATGAAAATATAGGATTGACACAAATCAGAAAATTGCAAGTTTTTAACTTCATATTTTCTGACTGGCAGAATAACTATATATTAATCAAGGTTACTTGAGGGCCTATTAGAGTGGCATGAGTTTTTAAATCAAGTAAAACTGATGAATGTGCTTTTAAAAGATTTTTAGTAATTAATAAAATATAAATTAATTTTTTACTTTGTGCTATAAATGGGTAAACACACTTAAGAAATTATTCACAGAGATCTCCCCCACTGGCTTACCAATTTTGTTTCTGGCTCTGCTGCCAAGAAACAATTTCTATTTTAGACAGAGTGATCACTTTTCCAAATGTGATCATTCATGGACCTAGAAGCTGAAGACTTGGGTTCAAATCTCACTAGTATACTGCTGATTGAATGTGAGAAGAGCACAACCTCTCTGAATATTATTTTCCTCATTTATAAAATGAGAAAAGTAATACTAGTCTCAAAGTTTCTGTAAGTCATATAATATGTGAAAAATGCTTACAATGTGAGGTACACTTTTAAGATAATAAAGTTAATTATTAAACTTGAGAGGTTTTAATTTACCTGTTATTGAAACCAACATTTCTGTAACTCAGTGAAACCATCAGATAGGATCCATATTATGTACAGGTTCTAGGGAAAGCTGAATGACTTGACCAAAGTCTATGATCTGTAACTGGCAGGCTCAGCCTAGGACCAAAGTCTTATTATGACCTTGAATGAATTGACCTTATGATGACCTCACTTCAAACTCTATTTAGGACTGGCTCTTTTTGATTCTCCATACCAATCCCTAGCTCATTGGAGAAACTTTCTCACCATGCTGCTATCTTTATAAGGTTTTTAATCCTTTTAGTGTTTGCTCCAATAATGGCTTCCATGGTTATGTAGCCTCTATTTAGATTCTACCCCCTCAAAATACTAAGTCCCTTGCATGTTTGAGGATAGGGAATGTGCTGGGTTTTGATTCTGTTCAGCCATAAATTCTAACAGACTATCAAGCAAATACCAAATGCTCCGTAAATAACTAATGAATTTAATTCTACTGCTCCCTCAAAAAATTCAGGTGATTAGAGAATTCATTGCTGCCCCTTGATGGGGTGAATATTGTGCAGATTATTCTGTAACATTTTTGAACAGCAGGAGGCCTGAGCCTTTGTGGAATTTTAAAAAGAAAGGTAAATGAAGATGATTAAGTTCAGATATACCTTTAAATATTTCAGTCCTGGGGTTATCTTATCTCTAGCACTCTCCTTATTCTCATGGAAATATACCAAGTTTATTCATATTATAATCCTAAAGAAAAAGTAATCTTTATGTAGAGCTCTTAATAATAGCTAATATATAATTAGTATTTATATGCTAGGTCTGTGATAAGTACTTTATGTATGCTAGATTTTCAGCAACTCAACTTTGAGATATAGTTTCCATTCAATGCAAATCATCAATTTAAAATTTACAGTTTTATAATTTTAGAAAAAAAGAATACACTCATGTAGGCACTATACAGTGAAGATCCTACTGAATATTTGTTTTTTATTGCTTAGTAATATAGTGTTATTTGTTGGAAAGACTATAATTTGCTGCTAAAATGTTTTTATTCTTTAAAAAATCAATAGGCCATATGTGCATTGGTGTTTCTCTGGACTGTTTCGCTGACTTATGCCTATGTGTTCTCCAGTACAGTACTGTCTGATTATTATAGGTTTATAACAAGTCTTAAAATCAGGCAGTGTGTTCTTCATTAAAGGTCCCTTGATTTGCCCCCATCAATTTTAGGAAAAGTTGATTGATTTTCACCAGATAGTTTCTTGACACTTTGAGTACTACTGTGTTAAATCTGTAAGAAAATTTGAGAGGAACTGACATTTTTTAACAATATTGATTCTTCCAGTCCACAAAAGCAGTATAATTCTCTATTTCTGTGGCTTTTTGATTTCTTTCATCAGTGTTTTATAATTTCTACTAAATATATCTTGCACACAGTTTTAAAGATTTGTACCTAAATATTCTATGATGTGGAGGTACTACCAAAATGGCACTTTAAGACATTTTCAAATCAATTATTCATTGCTTATTTACAGAAATATGATTTGTGTGTATGTACATGTGTGTGGATATGTGTGTATGTATATATCCTGTAACCTTGCTGAACTCACCATTGGTTTTCATGGCTTTTTTGTAAAATGAAATTACCCCCCCCCACACACACACACACAATGATGTTCTCTGTTAATAGAAACAGTTTCATTTCTCTCTTCCTTATGTGGGTGACTTTTTTGTTTTTGTTTTTTTTTTTTGCTTTTTGAGACAGGGTTTCGCTTTGTAGTTCAGGCTGGCCCTGAGCTCACTATGGTGCCCAGGCAAGCCGCCGCGAACTCAGCAATCCTCTTGTCTCTACCTCCCGAGTGCTGGGATTACAGGCGTGAGCCACCACATCCGGCATTGGTGACTTATTTTTTTCAGTTAAGTGCAAATTGATGGGAATATATCTCTAGAATACTAAAACCTAACAAAGGTAGGTAAAATAATTCCAGAAATTACTTTAACAGCACAGCTAGAACATACAGATGGAGACTAATTCGGTTCAGTTCTTTTTAAGTTCAGATGTATAAAGTTACTGAATGCGTATTAGGTGCCAAAAACTATGCTAAGGTGATTAGGAATGAGTGGGAGGAATATACTCATGGAGGAGATGGTTAAAGAAAAAATACCCAAACATGAAAATAAAAGTGATTATTGTTCCAAAGAAAAATAACGTTAAGAAAAGCAGATACACTGTGACTGAGAGGAAGGATAGTTAGGAAAGGCCTCTTCAAGGAGTTGGCATTTGGGCAGATCTAAATGAACTGACAGAGTTAGGAGAAAGGCAGGGTGAGGGAATTCCTGGCAAAAGACACAGCAAGCAAAAGCCTAGAGACCAGATGTGCTTGACATTTTCAGAGAAGAAAGGAAGCTAAGGTAATTGGAAGACAGTCATCAAGAGGAGGGTGTTAGGAAGTGCAAATGAAAAGAAAGCTAATAAATTAAGCTATTTTAGGCCACGCTGAGAAATTCTGACTGTATTCTAAGTACCATGACAAGCACTTAAGTATTAAGAGAACAAGTAATGTTTTTCTCTCTTCCTAAAAAGAATCGTGAGCTGTTGCATGGAAGAGACTGAAATATAGTGCAAGCAGGAAGGAGGCTCACCAGTTAGGAAGCCAGATAGATGAAACTAGAAAAGATGACAGGTGGTTAGGCAGGAATTAAACATTATTTTGCTTGGCAGAATTTGGGGCAGCTGTCATATGATTTCATGGCTGATAAAGATGCGCAGGCTCTGACTTGTATCATCTGCACCCAGAGTATTCTATTTGCTCTGTGTCACTGGAGTGGTCACGTCCCAACCTGCTGACATATACTGTTGACTGTGCCTTTTCTCTAAGGTGCTGAAGTTATCCACAGTGCAGTGACTGCTTTTCTAATGAATCTCTCATCTATACAACTTGATCCATTTCCATTCTCTTCTGTCACAATAGCTTCCACTTACATTTGGTAATACACCAAGTCCATTTTTGTAGCAGGATCTTTACACTTGTGTTCCTCCTATATGCAAAGCTCTTCATTTACATTTCATCTGTTTCAAATATTTCCTACTCTGATCATATTTCTCAGGTCTCAAATACCACTTTTTGGAATCTTTTGATGATCGACCATAACACTGGTCCTCAAAGTCCTCACCTTCATTTCAGCTAATTTCTTTCATAGGTTTTATCATTATGAGGAATTATAGTCACTTTTATCCTGTTGCATAACCGTGTATCATCTATCACAACCTATAGGAAACTAGCTTTTACTGTTCTCTATGACAAGTAAAATGCAAATTGTGGGCTGCAAAAAATGTAATAAAGAACAAGTAACTTTAGTCTGCAAAAAATCTGGAGAACTTCCCTAAAGTGCACTGCACATATCACAGACGTGCTTGATTTTTGAAATTTCAACCTCCAATCATGTTACAAATACATAAACAAAGCTCTCTCACCTTTGCTTGATTTCTAGTTATCATTTGGATACTCATAGTGTGCCTACCTAGTGATCTGACCCTCTTTATACTGACGATGGACTGAAACCCATCTGTTTTATTCTTTTTTTTTTTTTTTTTTTTTTGTATTTGGACTTCTATCAAAAGTCCTCACCCAAGCCTATGTATTCAAGAGTTTTGCCTATATTATGTTATATTCCAGTGGGGTAAGTGTTGGCTATAATTTTTAGATCTTTGATCCCTTTTTATTTTAGGTTCACATATGATGAGAGATATGAGATTAGATTGAATCTAATGCATGTGGATAGCTAGTTTTCCCAGCACCATTTTTTAAACAGCACCGTGTTTCCTTCACTGTGTCTTGGTCCCTTTGTTAAAGATCAGATTGGTGAATGTGCTTGGGTAGTTTCTTGTACTCTCTATTCTGTTACTCTGAGCCCTGTGTCTGTTATTTTGCTAGTACCATGCAGTTTTTTTTTTTTTAAATCACAGTAGCTTTGTAATGTAATTTGAATCTTGGGATTATGATGCCTCCTGCTTTGCTACTGTTGGCTGGGATTGCTTTTGCTATTCTGGGCTTCTAGAACTTTAGGATTGTCTTTAGTTTTATGAAGAATCATGTTGGTATTTGACTGGGATTATACTAAATCTCTATTTATTTTGGGACTATGGCCATCTGATAGGTTCCACCTGTCCAGAAACAGGGATATCTTTCTACTTTCTTTGCTTTTTTGATGTCCTTTACAATCTCCTTTTCAGAGTACTGTTGTCTTCATTTTAGAGAACTTTTGTTTCCTTGGCTAATTAATTCCTATTATGTGATATTTTCTTCGTGCTATTGGGCATGGTATTTTCTCAGTGAGTTTATTACTGGCATACAGAAACACTGGTGATTTTGTATCTTGCTATGCTTTGAATTTGGTGATAAATTCTAGGAGTCATCTACGTAAAGGATCACGGCATCTGCAGATAAGATAGTATCTCAGTGTAGCTCTAATTTGCATTTCTTGAATGGTTAGAAATGCTCAACATTTTTCATGTATTTACTGGCCACTTGTACTTCTGTACTTGAGAGGTGTCTTTTCATTTCAGATGCCTAGTTTTGGGGCCAGAGATGTAACTTAGTGGTGCCGCCACCCACCTGGCAAGTGCAAGGTCCTGAATTTGATCTCCAGTTTCACCAAAAAAACAATAGAGGGTCCTAATTGTTTTGAGTTTCTTACATATTTTACACACAAGTCCTTTGGCTGAGGAGTAGCTAACAATTATTCTTTCCGTTCTGTAGGTTGACCATTCACCCTGTTGATGGCTTCTTTTGGTGTGAAAAGCTTTTTAGTTTGATGTAATCACTTTTGTTGATTCTTGGTATTATTATTATGCAAATGGATTTGTTCAGAAAGTCTTAGCCTACACCTGGCCTCAAGTGTTTTACTTGCTTTGCTTTCTATTAGGTTGTTTGTGTTTTAATATTTAGAACTCTGATTCATTTTTAGTTTAGTACACATGTTAGCATAACTCGAGATCTGGAACTATGATACCCCTACTTTGTCCCCCCCCCCCATTGCTTTTGCTGCTCTATGTCTCTTCTAGTTCCACATGAATTTTAGGGTAATTTTCTCTAGTTCTCTGAGGAATGGTATTGGTATTTTTACTGGAGTTGCATTAATTCTATGTAACAGTTTTGGAAGTATGGCATTTTGTGCATACTGGTTCTGCCTATCCAGGAAGAGGGGATATATCCTTCCATATTCTGTTATCTTCTTTGGTCTCCTTTTTCAGAGTACTGTAGCTTTCATTATAGAGGTATTTCATTTCCTTGGTTAGATTAATTCCTAAATATGTCATATTTCTTGATGCTATCATGCGAGGTATTGTTTCCCTAATATTTCTTTCGATGAATTTTTTACTGGTGTAAGGAATACCACTGATTTTTTAGTGTTGACA
>PVIC010056880.1:0-10807 GCA_004025085.1 Thryonomys swinderianus
AAAAAAAAAAAAAAAAAAAAAAAAAAAAAAAAAAAAAAAAAAAAAAAAAAAAAAAAAAAAAAAAAAAAAAAAAAAAAAAAAAAAAAAAAAAAAAAAAAAAAAAAAAAAAAAAAAAAAAAAAAAAAAAAAAAAAAAAATCCAATACAATTTTTAAAAGCTGCCAACTTCAGGAATAGAAATCAGAGAACAAAAGACCATCTCACACGCTGACTTCAAGAACATATGCGCGGAGTGAACAGTGAGCTTACGATTCCGTCTACATTTGCAAACTCGCGGCCCCGCACGGCTGGAGCGTGGGGACTACCGGGAACCCACTGGCTAGCTTGGTTTCCCTTTATCCTCCCTGGCCCCGCCAGCGCCCCCTACCTTCAGAACACAGGAAAATCAGTGGCGATCACAAAATACTTTGGGAAGGAGGACACACCAACACGATCAAACCCTAAAGGCTGTGCTCTTGCACACGAGCACGCTCTGAAACACTTCCACGCACAGAAAGAAAGTGATTCTGTCTTCCTGCCGGCAGGTTGTACACAAGAAGCAAAGGACGCGGAGCTGACTTGCTCTGCAGCACGGCAACCGCTGCCCCGGGCTGGGCTTCCTGTACCCGTGGGCACTCTCATTGCCCAGGCCTCAAGTGCCACAGCTACGTTGCCTTGCGGTGGCCATGGCCATGCCAGAGCCCTGCCAAGTGCCAGAGACCAACTGCTTCATTCGCCCTTGCGGTAACACAATGAGGTTACAGAATAAGGTTAAACAATGGCCCCCTTCCCTCACAGACAGGGAAAGAGGCTGGAGCCCGGCCTGGGGGAGCCACCCGATACCCTGCACTGGGCAGAACTAGCCCCTGCACGAGGAGCCTGGGCAGGGGGCACTTTTCCCACAGTTCTTGTATCTGTGAACTTCAATCTTGGCCCAAGCACTCCCCAGAAGGGCCAATTAAAAGGCAATATAGTATAGACGCACCTCACACAGATAAATTTTTGCATTATTAAAGCAATAGCTTTAATAATGCAAAAGACTGTACATTTTTGAGAGAATATGAAACAGACCTGTAATAACTGTTTTCTGGGTTGCCTTCACACATTTCTTTAAGAGGAGCACCTTCCACTGGAAACTTTTTTTTCTGATAGGGTCTTATTATTATAGAGACTAAAGTATTAATTTAAAAAAATAAGCTAGTGGAGGGCCAGAGATATAGCTCAGGGGGACCATAGCTGCCTGGCAAAGGTAAGGTCTTGAGTTCAACTCCCAGTACCACAAAGGAAAGAAAAGAAAAGAAAAAAGGAAAGGAAGGAAAAGAAAAGAAAAGAAAGAAAAGCAAAGAAAAGAAAAAATCAAGGGCTTGTGGAAGTATGAAAAGAACAGACACCCCTAGACCATTTACATTGGCCTTTGTGTAAGAAATTAGGCTCACTTATGTCAATTGTTCCTTCTGATTTCCTCCGTAAATGTGCTGAATACACTTTCATGTAATTTTTAATTAAAATGTCTAGAGTGTGAGTATTTTCAGGCCATAACACAGTGGTCGTCATAAAGTCTCTTCAGGAAGTACTACAATTTCAATAAATCGCCAAGAAAAACAGAATCTCCACCACTTGAAACACTTTCTTTTGGGTTTTCCATTGCAAAGGGCACGCGAACTTCCAATGTTTTCTGGTTTAAAACTTCCGCTATAGTTTCCCTCCCCAGAGGGGCTGGAGGAGAATACGCGGGCAAGGAGGAAGTGGGGGCACAGACGGAGAGGGGAGACCGGGAAGAAGCCTGGCGCGGAAGCCCCCAAAAGCAGAACGCGTGCAGAACTCACATACGCCCGGTGCTCGATCTGGTACATGCGTCACCACAAGCACTTACTGGTATCTCCTTCCCCCGGGACTTCATTTAGCTTCAGTCCTTTCTCTTTTTCTAATTTGAAGCTGTCTTTCCTCCTCAGACCCGCTCCAACCAGAAGTGGCGGCGGTTCTCAGGAGCGTGCGCAGTAACATACCAGGAAGAGCCGGGGCTCTGGGAACCCAGGAGAAGCAGAGACTCCGGCGGCTGCGGCTCCGAGCTCGCTGCCCCGCACTCAGGACGCTTGCTCTGGTCGCCAGGAAGCCAGAAATGACACCGCACACAAAAGCGCCTGACTGTCAATGGCAATAAACAGAAAATACACGAGAGTACTCTGCACATAGCAGAAATTCAATGTGCCAAAGGCTTTATAGAGAAGTCGTGTCTGGGGGGAAAAATTAAAACTGAAGACCAACTGAAATGTGCGCTAGTCTGTGAGTCCTGCAGCAGGATGAGACTCAGCTCCAGGATGGCCCCGGGGCCTGGAAGGTGACTGGATTATGGACGGGAGCAGGGGCCAATAGGAGGCTGTTCTCCGGGGTGTGACCTGGAAGGGTTTCTCTCCCTCCCTGGCCCCGCCCTTGGCTTCTGCTTCCTGTGCCCCATGAAGTAAGCGGCTTCCCTGTGCGCAAGGCCCCCGTGCGCCTTGCTGCCCGGAGCTGCACACACAGGACTACAACTCATAAAGCACGAGCCACGAGACGCTTCTCCTCCTTAGTAGGCGTCGGGTGTTTTGTCCCGACAACGAAGGAAGTGACCAAGCCAGATGGCCATCAGAGCCTGCTGGAGTCTTTTTAATTACACACGTTTCCTGATCCCACATCGAGCCTGCAGGGTTTGGATTGAGGGAGCCGCAAATCTGCATTTTTGAGAAACTGCCTGGACTGGACGATTCTCGTGTCCACAAAGTGTGAGAAGCTCTAAGAGGCAAGGCTGGGGGGGGTGGCCAGAGCAGGCCTGGCACAAACACTCTGCCCCCTCTTCTTCCTCCTCTGTCCCCCCTCTGAGTCTCCACAGTGGCCAGAGCCAGGCATAAGCCGGGAAACCCAGGAGCCCTGTGGACTGGCCCACCGGCTGCCACTCTGGATGGAGAGCCGGTGGGGACACCCAGGGGACCCTGCAGGGGCAGGTGAGGGACCACGGACTGGGACCAGAGGGGGTGTAGTGGGGCTGGGGCTCCATAAATGAAGTAGCTGTGGAGGCGGAGTGACGACAGAACCAGCTCGTGGTGACAACAGCAGTGTGCTGCTCGCCGGGCCTGTGTTACCCTAATTCCAGCGGAACCCTCTCTGCTCCTCTCACCACGGCCCAGTCTTCCCCCAGATGCAGACCATGGAGCAGGGCACACTTAGCCAGCTGCCCCGGTCTGGCGGACGGTTCCAGCAGCTGGCTCCACCTGCGCTGGCATGGGTGGACACGCTGGTCATCCCAGCGCTCTGGGAGGCTGAGGCAGGAGGGCCGGAGGGAAGTGTAACCTGGACAGCTTAGCGACTCAGTGAGACCCTGTCTCAACGTTCAACAAGAAGTAAAGGTAGAAACGCTGGGGATGTGGCTCGGGAGAAAGGCCTCTGGGCTCACACGCCAGTACTAGAGGCAGAGAGGGACAGGGAGACCGCACACCAGCCCGAGCGCCCCGCGCTAGCTCACACTGCGCCTTCCACATAGGTGCAGAGCTAAGCCTTAGATCGGCCTGAACCAGTATGATCGGCTGAAGATAGCTTTCTTTCACCCACGGACGGAGCACTTCAGACCCCAGTGCTTTCTCGCCTTTCCTTTCTTGCTGGTGATATCACTTTTTATATGGGTAGCCACAGAAACACCAGCTCAAAATATCTCAGGACAGCAGACGTAAAAATAGAACGGCGTCGTAAAGGAGCCAGCTTCAGCGCCATCTTGTAAAGCAGCTGCCATCAAGTTTGATCTCTTCATTGTGCCTGGTCCTCGGCCATGCGCTCCCAGCTACCCAGGACAAAGAGCCTCGGCCAGCAGCTGGTGCCTGTTCCGCCCCTTCGGCGGGGACAGCCGCTCTGTGTGGGCGCCCCCAGCCCGGTTATTCAAAGATGAACGTGCTGGGAAATTACAGGGTTCGGAAGACCCAGCAGTGTACAGACAGGAGAGAAAACCAGCCCCCACTTTCCCTCTAGTACCCCGCTCCTTACACATGCCCCCACCTTCCATCTGCCCCTCCTCACAGCTCCTGTGATGACCAATACTCAAGTATAGGACCTTGACTTATGAACTCAATTCATCCCGAGGGCTGGTTATAACTCAAGTTGGCCAATGAAGGCTCAGGCTCCTCTACTCAGCTTTCAGAGTCTCCTCTACACAGGCGGATCTCAGTGTCCTTAAAGGACATTGGCCCAGGGCTTCTCCATGATCCCACACAGGAGAGGATATGGCCACATTCCTTCCAGAACCCATCAAGGATTAAGTCTGTATCTGAGACCACCTGGAAGCATAAACACCCAGCACTCGGGCCGTACCTCAAGACTTTGATTGTCATTGTCAGTTAAAACTAAAATTCCGGTGCTAACCCAACTTGTTCATGTCAGGCCCATGGTCATTTGAGGGTCCAAATGAGAATGAGTCATTCCCGAGTGGCACTTCCCGAGGGCCACAGGCCCTGCCTCGGGCAGCCGCACACTCCCAGGCTTTGTGTAACACACATGTCCCTTGGGACATGGTCACCTGACCATCTGGAAGCAGGATGACATGTGACGGATGGCAGCGCCCATCTGAGCCAGTGCCAGCAACGGGCCCTTCGCAGTGGTCAGAACGTCCACCGAAGCCCCAACCCAGCGCAGCATTTCGGAGCCGCTCTCTGTCTGTCACTGATCCAGTCATTTGGACTCAGTCAGATGTGATTCAGGCCCAGGCCACTGGCCACAGACCCAGTGTCCTCCCGCCGTGATGCGCTTAGCACAGAAGAAAGAGCTCTGATGGTGGGGTCTCCCTGCTGGCTAGGTCCGCGTCCTCTTTCCCAGCCATGAGACGCAGCACGGCTGAACTTAAGGAGTGAAAGGGACAAAGTTCACAGGATCGGGCTCCCTGCTCTAAGAAGCAGGGAAACCGAGGCTGGGCACAGGGAAAGCCACCTGTCCAGCCAAGGTCACGAGGACGCAGGGCAAGATGTGCCTGAGTTTCTTCTTCACCCTGACTCAGCGACTCCACTGTTAACAAGGTTTCCTTCCTCCCTTGTTCCTCGGAGCTCAAAAGTCACATTGGCTTCTAAAAAAGGAAAAGACAAAAACACCAAAGAGTAGGTAATGGCCAAAATTTCAAAGACTATTTCTGAAAACTAAGGGCGTGAGGAAAGGAGGGAGGATTTTTTAAAAATCACAAAGACAACATGTATTTATCACAGAAAATAAGTACAGATATCACCAGTGCCAAAGCTCGGGCCTGACATTTGGGACATTTGTCCTTTCTAGAAGGAGGAAATTTTCTGAGTCTACTGCCTAAAATGTCACCCAGATAGGGCACCCCCAATCTAATCACCTGCAATGTTTATCATGGGTTATGGTAACAATGAGTTTAAATGTATTTGAATAACATGATACTAAGGGGTTTTGTCAGCTATAGCTCCACGATGTCTGTAATTTTCAGGATATCTCATCGTGGAAAAACATAAGCAATCTCTGAACCTTTGATTGCTGTGAGAACAGTTTGCTTAAAGAGATACCTAAGTTGTTCAGTGCAGGCCGACAGTGGAGGTGGAAAAGTCACCTGCCTGGGGTCAGGTGAAGGTCTGAACGCCCGGAGTCCTTCACATGACTGTCTTTCTTGGACACGTTTCCTCGCTGTGAACATTCATATTTGTCCCATGCTTCCAAAACTAAGTGTGCATTTTGGGTCTTGGGACACAGCCTGGTACAAGGGCATGTGATCACATACAAAAAGAAAATGGTTAAAAACTATCAATGGACTTTGTTCATGAAACGATTCTTCCTTGACAGGACCATAGATTAGTAAAGAGAGCTACTTCAGAACAGTGGGTTCTGTAGTAAAGGCAAAGGAAAGGTCAACGAAGGCTTCCCCTGCGGTCCGAGTGCTGACGGGCTCTGTCACTGGAGGTGGCCCTTCGTGTTGGACGTCTAGCAAAGGCCGCCCTTATTCCTCACGGAAACCTTATGAGAAGGTATTATATCACTTTGGAGAGGAGGAAACCAAAGCTCAGAACGGTATTGTGATGAAATAGTGAAAGAAAAGCAACGCTCAGTGCAGGAATGTTCAGGACTTGTTCCAAAGTCTGAGCTGCAAGCTTGAGCTACAGTGTCTCTGACGCCCCTAACTGTCCTCCCGCCATTGAGGAAAGGGTGGCCTGAAAGGCAGAGAACAAGCCACGCAGCGGGACCTTAATGCCGTCCACAGCATCATCATACAATCCTTCCTTAAAGCCTCTTTTCTTCTGGAGAATGGGGAAACCATTTTTACAGGCTATCATCATGCTAGGAAGTATTATGTAAATAAATTCATTCCACGAGGAAGCTCAGCCTGACAAGGGTCCCGGTCTTGTTTGTGATCACCTTCAGCTAAGATCCGGAGTCAGGAGCCAAAACACAACAAGACTGTGTCTTAAACCTTAAAATAGAGCCACCTTATTTCAAAGCATATTTTTACCTTATAAAGACTTCAATAAACGCACAATAGAGGTCACTCCTCTGAGGTGTGTAGAGTAAATGCTTCGGAAAGCAGAGGCACGGAAGAGCGAACCATCGCCTCCTGACCTTAGATTGCTAGAATTCAGCAGGGAAACTGGAATGACAATATGATGTTGAGTAACAGTGGTTAACGATCCCGAAGGAGGGCCAACCACCTCGGAAGGGAGCGGTCCGAGGCCTAGAGGTGGTCCTCGAACGCTGGCTTGGAAGAGACGCTCCGGGCAGACAGAATGGAATTAGCAGAAACCACCGGGGTGGGGGCGGGGGAGGAAAAGAGCGAACGGGCTACGGAGCCGAAGCATGTGGACCGTGGAGGAAGCCGTGCGGGTGGTCCTGGGAAAGCCCACAGGAGACCATGGGAGCTCCGCTCGGGCTCGGGAGCCACTGAGCCACAGGAGATGCAGCGCGTGGGGGTGGGGCGCTCGCCACACAGATCGAAGGCCGTGCCCTCAGGGGCGGTGCGCAGCTGTAGGGATGTGGAAAAACCAGGCAAAAGGAGGGAGCGAGGTCAGGAGGAACTTGCCGACCCTGCGGGTGGTGGGTGGGGAGGCACAGACGCGGGCGCCTTGGGCGCGAAACGCCGCGGGGCGGCCAGGCCAGGTTTCCAGCAGACGCTCACAACTGTGGGAATTAGACAGTTAGACGGCTTGGCTCGGCAACAACTTTTCATTTCTCCTAAGTGAGATAGTGTATAAATAATATCATTAAAAACAGGGCAGGGAAATGATAAAGAGAAATACTGGTTCCGGAGGAGCCCACTTTTAGGAGCAGAAAGAGACAACGACCAACCGAGGAACACTGAGTAGCGATCAGGGTGGGAGAGAGAGCGAGGGAAGCCCCCGGAGGCTGCAGGGCTGTGGCGCGAGGCGGACAACGCAGGACGCCACGGGGCCTTCTGGGGGCAACACACCAAGCGGTGCCCTGGCTCAGAGGAAGAAAGGGCACAGCTGGGGGAAGATGGGCACACTTATATTTTGTAAATCCACAAAGGACCCGAACACGGATGAAGAGACAACACCCGGCGAGCGGCGTGGTCCCGCGTTCAGACCGTATCCCACAGCGACAGACGCTCGGCGCGGGGACATGGGCGCGGGGCACGCGAGGCCTTTGGAGGCTGAGGGCGGGTCTCTATTTACCTCTCGAGTCTCAGTGGGAAAGGAACACGTGCCTTCCACACATGTGCATATGAAGTTCTCGGACATTTAGAAAAGCAACGGGTACAAAGAGGCAAGAGCAGTTGCGGAGACAGTCACGGGTAGAAACGGTAAGGAGTGAGTACACACGGTTACGAGAATAATCTCTGAAAACCACGTTTTGAACAACAGATACTATTCCACTTTTGGATTATTGTATTTTGTATATAATTATTCAAATAGCTCTGCCCATTAAAAAAAAAAAAAAGGATACTAGTTTCATCATCAAGTCCCTGGCACAGTGACCTGCCGATGCATTCATCCGTGTACCCACCCACCTTTCCGTCCTTTTCTCCGTCTTTCCATTCTCCTCCCTCCCTCCCTCCCTCCTTTCTTACCTGCTGTCTTCCCTTCCCTTTCACTCCCTTACTCAGCAAAGACAACGCTATGTCAGGTACCAGAGAAGACAAAGTATCACCTTTATTCGTCATCTCCAACGTGCTACAAGTAATTTTGCAGATACGCATTTTTGTCAGATGAACCAAAATGCTGCATTTTAATTATGAGTTTTTTTTAAAAGTCCAAGGAGATAAGGGAAAGGATACTTGCTTTTTCTGTTACTTTTACTCTTCTAATAAAGATGTTCAGTAATTCTTTAACGTAAACACACATATGCTTATAGCACTGTGCACAGAAATTCAATTGGAAAATTAAAACTAGGCACATTTCTAATTTAATGCCTTATTATCTTTGCCATAGCTTGTGCATACAGTTATCTAATAAGTAAAATATGTAGAACAAGGAAGAAGAGCCCTGCCCTAAGGGAATTTATAATATATTCTAATGTATTCTAATGGTGTGTGAAATATACATCTAAAGTCAGAATTTGTCAAAATTTTGTAACTGGGAGATGCTGATAACGATGTCCAAGTATTAGCCTAAAATATTCCTGCCATGGGAAAATATGTCTCTATTTCCTGATGCCCATGTACTGTGTTTCAAAGCTTCATATAAATGGCAAGGAAAGCAACCAGGAGGCCTAGAAACACACAGGGATATTCTGAGGGAGTAGCAGGGTAGCAAGCCCAGGTGGGGGCTTTCTCCGAATTTGGTGGGGCTTCTTGCTGTGATATACAGGTGTAAATTAATTGATAATATTTACTTTTAAAGCTGAGTTTTCTTGAAAGATACAGCTAATAAGGTAAAAATTTAAATTTCAGACCTCCACTTGTGTGATGAAAGCAGCTGTCCAGGGGTCCGGCTGTGGTCTGCATTCCCTGTGAGCTCGGGTGAACGCACTTCACAGCAGTCTACTTATTCTTAAAAAGCATCAAGCTGGCTGCCTGTCCATCCCTCCACCCACCACCCATCCATCTGTCCGTCCACCCATCGATTTATTTTTTGTGGCAATGGGAAGTGAACCCAGGATCTTCACATGGACCTCTAGCCTCAGACCTTTTTATTTTATTTTACATTTTTAATTTTTAAGACTGAGGCTCCCTGAGTTGCTTAGATGCCGAAGCTGGGCTCAGACATGCCATCCTCCTGCCTCGGCCTTGCTTCCAGGAGGGGCCGCCATACCTGCTGAGGGCGGTGAGGCCGTCCCTTTATAAAGGGCCGTGCTACACAGAGGTGGCCCCTCTGTAAACTCAGTCACCTCCAGGGCCCAGTGAAGCACCAGCAGGTCCAAGCAATGCAGAAGAGCAGGGCCTGTCGACACACACCCAGATTCTAAGAGATCCACTGAGTACTGCTGAGTCCCATACTCAGGCCTGTGCCGTCAGGCACTTACCCAGGGTACACTGTCTCTGGAACGGCAGTGTAAGACGACAGGCTGCCCGAAGAGCTCTCTAAAGCCCAGAGGGATCCAGCAGCTCCTGGAGAAACTGCAAACTATTTCCACCAGAGGGTCCAGTACCACAGCCTTCGAGAAACAACATCACTCCCACCTTGAGACCTGATCACTGACACGGCTAACCTGACTCTCAAAGAAATGTTTTACACCTTCAAAACGCAGTTGTTGTAAATGCTCACGATTTCGGAGACAGAGCCCTCACTGGCCAGGCACGCGTTCTTCGCCAGTCACCTCCAAGAGAAAGTTGGTTTTTTAAACAGAGCTACGTAGTGAGTTATTTTTCGCTTACCAACATCTTCTGGCTTTGGAACCAGATTCCCAAACAGCGTACGATCTGACCAGTGTCAGGTTACCCACAGAGAGGCAAAGAAAAGTGCTTGGGCAGCAGCACATCAGCGACACTAACACTTTTTTTTTCTTTTTTTGAAAGAGATGATATTTGATGTTTCCAAAAAAGAAGTATTAAAACAGTAAAGTAATCTCCAGAGAGAAAATCAAAACTGTATCGATTTCTTAAAATACCTTGCAGTTGCTATTGTTTTTTTAAGTTTTTACTGTTTTTATTTTCCATCACCTCCCAGTAGAAGGTCAAAGGTGCGCTTCCTTTTAATGCTCTGCATGGTTTCTAAAGGTCTCCGCCTCCCTTCATCCAACCACTGGATGGAGAAGGCAAGCAGACCCATCAAGGGGAGAGAAAAAGTATTAACCAAGGAGCTCAACCCCATAAAGACAGTGAAGAATTCAAACGCAGATAGTTTTCCGTAGCACCTGCAGTGAAAGCTCACTGAGCAGTGTCTCCGTCTCCAGAGCCAGGGATCCGGGCGTGAGAAGCGCTCGCGAAGCAGGCACAGATTCGCCACGGCGCTCGCATTTCTGCACGTAGACGTTGCTTGGTTTTGCTTTACAGGTTCCACCGGGACGGCGATGACCCAGCACAAGCAACGTCTAATTTTATCTCCGTCCTTCTCGGCCTCGCTGCTGGTGTGGGGTCTCACGCAGGGAGCCTGTGTCTGCACCACCGACCCCAACGGAGATGAGGGAACCTATCAGGGACCGCTCCGCTTGGGGCACGTTGTTCACCGCACCCCACCCCCGAAAATGCTGCTGTGTCAGTGGGAGGAGGTCAGTCCTGACCAGGAAGTTAAAAAAGATAAAAGGAAGGTGATTGGAACTTTGATAAAACCCCAAAGAGAGGAAAACATTTGTAACACTCCCTGTAGGAGAGAAAGCTAAGAGAGACTATCGCACCCAGCGAAAGCAGGCGGATCGGGATTTTTTTTTTTTTTTTGAGAAAGCAGCTTGGTTTGAAGCTAACAAGGATAAGATCTCAT
>PVIC010056881.1:0-10813 GCA_004025085.1 Thryonomys swinderianus
TCAGCAATCCTCCTGTCTCTGCCTCCCGAGTGCTGGGATTACAGACGTGAGCCACCACGTCCAGCATTGTGGAATGCGGCGTTGATCGTTGGTGGGCGTGTCTCCACGCCCAGCATTATACATGGTTACCGGGGATCGAACTCAGGAACTTGCGCTTGCGAGGCAGGCGCCGGAACCACTGAGCTAACCCTCCGGCCCAAAAACTTTTTTTTTTTTGAGACAGGGTCTCACTTTGTAGTTCAGGCTGGCCCTGAGCTCACTGTGTAGCCCACACAAGCCTCGAACTCACAGCACTCCTCCTGCCTCGGCTTCCTGAGTGCTGGGTTTACAGGCATGAGCCACCACGCCCAGCACTGTGGTATGTGGTTACCAAGGATCGAACTAGGGACCTTGCGTTTGCGAGGCAGACGCTGGAACCACTGAGCTAGATCCCCATCCCCCAAAATAAACATGTTTTACAAAGACACCGTCACACCGTGACCTAGAAGTACCCTGCCAGCCCACCCAGCAGCAGAGCCGGGGGTGTGTGATAAGGAAAGACCTGTGGTCCCAGCGTAGAGTCCTGAGTCCTGGTGACCCGATGCCCACGTGGGGCAAGAGGCCTAGACTGAGGCCTGGAATGGTGTGATTCAGCAAGCAGCCCCTCCCAGGACTCCTGTCTTCCTCAGGTCCTCTCGAGGCTGCGACCCCATCACCCCTGGCTGTCTCCGTCTCTCCCAGACCCACCGCTCTCTCCATTGCCCTCGAGGGTGGTGCTCCGGGTGCAGAGAAGACGCGCAGAGCAGCCCCCCGAGCCATCAGGCCAGGGAGGAAGGAAGGTGGCGGCAGGAGTGGGGACAGTTCCCCAGAAGTGGAGGGCGGGAGCTCAGGAACGGCGGGGCAGGAGGCGTGGCCCGCCACATGTGCCTTCTGTTTCTACTGCGTGTTCAGTAAGGGGGAGAAAGGGGCCAGAGAAGCAAGGGCGGGAGGATGGGAGAGGGAACTGTGCTCGCGGCCCTGGAAGGGCACAGGGGCTCAGCTGCTGTGTTCACAGGTGCTCTGCTCCGGGCTTTGCCTGCTTTCCACAGAAGGACGAAGGTCTAGTGACCTGCCCAAGGTCGGACAGAGGCGACAGCCAAACGGCGTCTTCAGCTTCCCACCGTCTCCTCCAGCCCCGAGACGGCGCTGTGCACACAGCAGGTCCTCTGCAGTGAGCAGAGGCGGGCAGGAAAGGGAAGCTGAGCCAGGGAGACTGGCAGCTAGGAAATAAATAATAAAAGTGCTGTTTCCCAATGGCAGGCTGGCACCGTGCCCAGGACTGCTGCCCCGCGACTGGGAGCTCAGGGCTTCGCTTGCCTCATCTTTTCCAGAACTATGTGGGCCCAGCTACGTCAGCCTTCAGGTATGCAGGAGCCGTGCGGGGACAGGCTTCTCTCTCCTCTTTCCTTATTAAATCTGCCTTCTTCTTGCTGCCTCCCACCCCCAAACCATCCAGACAGCCCAGCCTTGGACCCCCCCCCCCCGCCAGCCAGGCCTGGCTTGGGGTGGGGGGCCTGTCACCAGCCCTCCCGAAAGAGCCCCTGCTGGGGAGGAGACCGGAGTGTGTGGTGCTGGGGGAAGGGCAGGAGCACCACATCATCTAACAGGTTGGTCGGGCTGGGAGGCGTCCCGCCCTCTGCAGCTAATGAGCACTGTGCGACAGGTGTTTGCACCTCAGTCCCCAGCTTGCTCTGGCTGCGACAGGAGGCAGCCGCTGGGAACCTGCCACCCCTCCAAGGCTCACCCGCTCGCTTGCTCACCGGCCCCGGGACCTCCCGCTCCCAGGCCGGGGGTAGGGGCCACCATGGCCTGCCGATCCTGCGTCGTTGGCTTCAGCAGCCTCAGTGGCTCTGAGGTGACCCCATTGGGCAGCCCCCGGCCTGGGATCTCCGGATGGAGCAGCTGTGGGGCCCCCGGGCCAGGCTTCAGCTCACGGAGCCTCACAAGTTGCTGGTCAGCTGGCACCATCCCCAAGGTGACTGTGAACCCCAGCCTGCTGGAGCCCCTGGACCTCAAGGTGGACCCAGCTGTCCAGCAGCAGAAGAACCAGGAGAAGGAAGAGATGAAGGTCCTCAATGATAAATTTGCCTCCCTGATTGGCAAGGTGAGCAGAAGTGGGTGGAGGAGGCCTCTGAACACAAAGGGCTGCCGGCCGGACAGTGGCTGGGCTCCGTGTGCCCCTGGGCACCGGTCACACGCTCCTCCCCTGCCTCCAGCCAATGGGGTGGCAGTGTGGCTTCCTGAGCAGGCTGACACTGAGCAGAGGGATGGAGAAGGCAGTCCTGATCCTTCCTGGTGTCAGGGAAGAGGGGACCCCAGGATGGCCTCTGGGGGTCACATCACATGGCCTGGGTCACCCTTTCCCCAGAGTTTTTCCCCTCAGGGAAAGCACTGAGCACAGCCAAGGCGATGCCTCCCTCAGGACAGCTTGTGGGGGAAAGGTCTGCAGTCCTGCTCTGGGCAGGGAGGCAGCAGAGGGGACCACCCGAGGCCCGCCCGCCCGCCCGCCCACCCGCAGTGTCTCTCTCAAGGCGGCCCACGCAGCTTCCCGTGAGAAGAGCCGGCAGGGGGTGGGGGCCGCTGCCCTCGCAGTGGCGAGTTGTCAGCACAGATTTGGCGCGTCGGGAGACAGGAATGCAAGGAACAGATGCCTTGAGATGGAACCGCACAGCCTCCTGTGCCCCACCCGAGAAGGGGGACCAAGTCCCTGGTGCCTGCACCCCCACGCTTGCTGGGCTCTCCTGCCCGCGGCTACAGCTGGCCTGGGGCTCCGGCGTCTATCTCTACCCTCGGGCAAGGCGCTCCCAAGCCTGCTCCTTGCTCACACCTCCCAGAACCAACTCTCAGGCTTCCCGGTCCACTCCCTCCCGTCTTCCCCAAGAGTAACCAGCGTAATGGTAGTCATCATCACAGAAGCTAATTTGTTTACTCTATGCCAGACACTGTGCGAATGCTTTGAACTCTATTTCCTTTGACCGCCGGTATGAAGGGAGACATTTATGCCCATTTCACAGATAGGGAAAACTTTGCCTTTCTGATTCTGTCCGTAAATAGGTTCAGTCTCCCGCCCTTGATTATGCCCCGTCTGCTCCTTGGTCTCCTCTTCAGGTTGCTGGCTGCCACCTGGGTTGGGAACTCAGACAGGGGCAGGGGAAAGGCGTAATGCGTGTAGAGCAGCTGTCTCTGTCTGTGGGCCTGAGGGCCCCTGGGCGGGAACTTGGCAGATGAGATGAAATTTGGCCTTCCCCACAACACCGCACTGGCCCCTGTGTGGATCAGAAACTGAGGACCAAAGAGGTTAAGCACCTTGCCAAGGCCACACAACCAGCGCGTGGTACCATTTAGACTCGAACTCAGGTCTGAGAAACTCAAGGCCTGTGTCTCCTGAGGTGGGGACCATTTCTTCCCCTCCCCCATTCACGTGTCTGGACCAGCTTCCCGTGCACGCACAAGGGCCCAGAACATCTCTCCGCACAGCCCGATGCTCAGCCCACTGCTGGACTGCTCTGCCCGGGGGAGGCAGGGCCCTGCCAGGTCCCTCCTCACCAACCCGGCTTAATCCCTTAAAAGGAAGGCTGCACTCAGCTATGTAATTTGGCTCCTATGGGTGGCTTTTCTCCCTTGAACGCCAGTGCTGATGTCACCTGTGCCTCTGCGTGGGGACAGGGTGGGAACAGGTGGGCGTAGCTCAGGGAGGGAGTGCTCAGGGTTTGGGTCCTGTGCCCCAGGGCCGGTGAAGGTCTTTGACGAATTACAGCATCCGACCCACCAACGTGGCCTCAAATGGGGTGTTGCTGGTGGCGGGGTGCAAGAAGCTGGGGGGTGTCAGCACTCTGAGGCCCTGACTGCTCCGTTCTCCCCCCAGGAAGCCCTGTCTCCTGGTGAGAAGTGAAAGCAGGCAGTGGCCCAGAAAGTGAATTCTCCACTGCTGGCCGGCTGTGCAATCTCAGGCAAATGGCTTAACCTCTCTGTGCCCTGGTGCACCTGGTGACATCATGGGCTCATCGATTAGATGGGATAATTTCTGAAAGGTGATTAGAACACACCCAGTGTGTGATACACATTTAATAGCTGGTAAATGAAAAATAAAGTAAAAGGCCCAACCCCAGGAACTCCTGGGGGGAGAAGCGGGGGGGGGAGGAGTGCCCTGCTGGGTCAGAAGGAAGGAGCTTGGTGGCTAGGGGTCCATGGGGGCTGGAGGGAGGGGGGGAAGCCCCAGGCAAGACGCACTGCGGATGGGAGCGTGGGGTAGAAAGGAAGGCGGGCACCTGGCCCACACCCCTTCCAGGCCCTCCGAGGCAGGAGGCAGGTCGGGAGGAGGAGGGAGTGGACTCCAGCATCAGGCAGACAGGCTGAGAGCCGCGCTGCTCCTACGCTCTGGCTCTGTTTCCTTGGGCAAACCCCTCCCTGCGCCTCGGGTTCCAGGGGACCTCGAGTTCCTGCTCAGCGGAAGACTGGCACGGCCACAGTCACAAGACGAGGACTGAGGAGTGGCACCAGGCAGGCAGGGGATGAGGAGAAGGCAGTCCAGGGGCTGCCGGCCAGGCCTCTCACCTTCTCCTGCAGACAGCAGAGGCAACGAGGGGGAGGAAGAGGAAGGACCATACGGGGTCCGCCCAGGGAGGCTTAGCGAGGATGCCCCACCCCCAAAGGGCAGCAGCCAAAGGCCCAGAGACAGGGATGGGGCCAGGTCTTCCCCAGGCTGAGTGACTTCAGAATTATCCCTCCACCTCGATGCAGGACACAGGCCTACCTTCCCAATGAAGGGACTGTGGCCCCTTGCGAAGGCAAGAGCCTGCCTGGCCCAGAGGACTGTCTGAACCTCCGAGGCCTCAGCCCATCTCTTCCAAGATGGCCCCCAAGTCCGGCCAGTAGCTCGAGCTTAGGCTGCTCAGATTCCCCTCCCCCAGAAAAATATCGCTCTCCACACCCCCTAGAACCACAGAGCTGGGCCACATTGAGTTCTGGGCCTTTGGGTCTCGGTTTCCTCATCTGTAAAACAGAAGCAGACAGATCCCAACCCCCCCCCCCCAGGGGCCAGGATGGGGCCCAGAGAGGAGGGCTTGATGGGCTGAAGGCTGATTCAGCTTCTGCTGGGATCATCAGTCTCCTGGACCTTTATTCCAAGAGAAAGGAGCCTATTTACAAAGGAGATCCAGGCTGGGGGTGAGTTTTTATCTCCACGCACTGCAGAGAGTCCCACAAGGTAGAGGAGACAGGGCTCCCCCTGACACCCCAGGGGCCAGCTAGCCCTGGAGTGTGGAGCACTGAGGTTAGACTAAGGGAAGAACTTCCTGCTGTGAAGGCTTCTCTGTGGCTCATGGGTGGAGGAAGAAGCCTCACAGCTCGATGTCACCCCACCCGCAGTGTAAACAAGGACTCCTGCTTGTCTAAACGGAGAGAAGGTGGGGTGTGCAGATGCCCCCCCACCCCCGCGTGCTCCCTCTCACACACACAAAGCAGGCAGGCACCCTCTTGACCTGCATCCCCACTGAACCTGTTCGGTTGTGACTGCAGTGGGTGGCAGGCTTAAGGCAGCTTCGAGAACTTACCAGTCCAGGTGGGAGGAGACAGAGAATGACAGCCTGCAAATGTCATTGTCAAATACCACTCACCAGCGCTCCTGCCGGCCTTGCCTACTGCGAGTGTCAAAGGGGCTTCCCAAGGCCATGGGAGGTCTCGGGAGACAAAGGAAAACCTGGGGTGTGGACAGGCCAGTGAGAGTGTAGGGAGAAGGCCGGTGATATGTAGGGAGAAGGCCGTTGGGCTGGCCAACAGCCATCAGGGACCCTGTCTGGGAGCTCAGCCGCCGGTTGCTTGTGGCCCTGACAAGTCACCTGACTCCCTGCCCTGGGTCTCCCTAAGCCCTTCTGCAAATGAAGTTTACAGAGCAACAGAGCAGGGCTGCTGGCCGTTCTCAGGTGAAGGCCTTGGAGCCAGGGCCTGCTCCAGGTCACATGCCTGTGGTCACAGGGAGCTTCACTGGGCTGATCTCTGCATCACAACAGAAACAGCCCAACTGTCCAGGAGCAGGGCCAGCTGCGCCTCAATGACCTATCCATGTCCTGGACTCCAAGAGCACGGACCCCAGGAAGGAGAGGTAGCTCCCCATCTGCCAGGAGGGAGGGTGGTGACGGGACAGATGAGAAGCAGATGAACAGAGGCTCTTGGTACTTGAGGGAAGGAGTTGTTCAAGCAGAGTCATGGGGGCTTTCTTCAGGAGGCTTGCTAGGGCACACATGGGGAGGAGGCAGTGCCCGGCATGGGGAGAAGGACAATGCCCAGACAGGCTGGAGGCTGGACAGGCCGGGCAGGCCCAGGCCACAGTCGACTGGACTGGGGGGACGGGGGTACCTCAGAGAGATCCCGACAGCCTATTGGTGCCAGGGCTGCAGTCCATGGGCCGTACAAGCCCTGGTGGAAGCCTCAGAGTGAGGCGTGCAGTCGGCAGAGCCTGAGAGGGTGCACAGAGCCCAGAGCCCTGGATTCTTCGTCCTCACAGCAAACCTGGCCCAAGTTAGCGGTAGAAGCCAGCTCAATAAAGGCCACTGGGGTCTCAGGGCCCAAGTTTTCCAAGAAACACCGAGGGGACTTATGGTTTTATGATTAAGAAATTCTGGGTGCCAACTGCCTAGATTCCAGGGCTGGCTCTGCCACTGGCTAATTTCATGGCCCTGGGCAATTCTTTCACTCCTTGAGCCTGGTTCTCTCATCTGTAAAATGTGCTGATAATACCTATGCCGTGGGCTGTGGCAAGCAACCATCTAATGAGTTAAAGATGGCAAGCATTCAAGAAACAGGCCTGGCACACAGTAGGTGCCACATAGGCATGGGCTGCTAGTACTATTCTAAGCACATTGGCAGGATCTGCTCCCAACATCCCTTAAAAGCAGGCAGATGACATCATCCCCAATTTCTAGGGGGGAAACTGAGGCTCGAAGAGCCTGCAAGTCTGGGGTTGCTGAGAGGATTAGTACTGAAGTCCTGAGCAGGCCCTACCTTGCTGAGCTTCCAAGACAGGATGAGACTAGGCTTGCCTTGGGGGAGGGGCAGACAGGCTTCTGACACCTCACATTCCCAGGGGTCTCCCAGCCCAGCCCGGATGGGCTTGGACAGCCAGCCCCATTGTGGGCACTGTCACACCCTAGACACCTCCCGGGGTTAGCACCCTGCCAAGCCTTTGCTAATTGGCCCCACCTCCATCTGCTCCTTATCTCAGCATCTCGAACTTGAATAATCAGTAACCCGAGGTTCGCTGCTCTCAATGCCAGAGTGAGGCCCAGGTGGAGGTGCACAGATGAGCTGCCACTTCCCGGGGAGCCCTCCCCCCGGGTGCCCCAGCTCGCCCAGCCCTGACCCGCTCAGCGCCCACCTGCTCTCCCAGGTACAAGCCCTGGAACAGCGCAACCAGCTGCTGGAGACCCGCTGGAGCTTTCTGCAGGGCCAGGACTCAGCCACCTTCGACCTTGGGCACCACTACGAGGCGTACCAGGGCCGGCTCCAGGAGGAACTGCGCAAAATCAGCCAGGAGAGGGGACAGCTCGAGGCCAACCTGCTGCAGGTGCTGGAGAAGGTGGAGGAGTTTCGGATCAAGTAGGTGCCTAGGGGGGTCATGGGCAAGGGACTGAGGGTGGGGCACACATCAGCCAGAGGAAGGGAAAGAGGTTACGGAACGTTGGTCTTCTGGGACTTTTCCTGAGGGCCTTGTATGTGCCAGATGCCATTGTAAATGCCTGAGATGGGGCAGGGAACCTATAGCTGCCACTCAGCCCCAGCAGTGATGCTTACACTGCAGTCCATCAGTCTTGGGCTGGCCTTCATGGCTGCCCCAGGACACTTCACAGCCCTGGCCCTACTCTGGTGCTGTAAACGTGCTCGCTCTGGCATGAGACATTATGTCATTACTATGGGTATGGCTTTGCACTTGGACTTCAATTGGCTGGGGGTAGGGGGGAGCAACCGGTGCTGCCAGGGGACAGAAAGGGTGGGTTTCATTTGAATAAGGCAGCAAAGCCCTGTCAGGGATATGTGTCAGGGACAGAGGCAACCTGGGAACTACAAGACAAGGAAAACAGGGCCTCTGCATGCAAAGTGTGTTTACAACTTGGTGGGACACTCAGACGGGTGAACAGTATGTAAACAGAACCACCTAACAATTATGCGTCAGGCCTGAACATAGACAGTGAGAAGTTCAGCCCTCCATCACCCTCACTACGCCTGCGTGAAATGGGACTGGTGGGAGGTGGGGGTTGGAAAAAGAGAACCCACTGTGGTGCCGCCATTTATAAATGGCAGCTTTCCTATCGCCTAGAAGAATGAAGTTCCCAGTACACAGGACTGATAGGGGTTTGCTGCACTGAACTGGCGGATTTGAAAGGTAGAAGAGGCACTTAGGTACCCCACAGAAGAGGTAGCCCCCTCTGCTGGGCAGCAGGCAGGGCTGCAGGGATACTGAGGCAGGGCAAGGGAGGGGCTATACCCTGTGCTCCTCTTTTAGGGCCTGGTCTCCCTGAGAGGGGGCCCCAGCCACAACAAGAGGAGGAGAGAGCATGGCTGAATGCCTCATCTCCGCTCCTCCAAGCCAGCCCAGCCCAAGCCCTGCCAGTGGGCGGCAAAGCCTACGTTCTCCAGAGCGGTCAGCCAAGCAGCCCATCTGAGAATGCAGACTCTGGGCTCAGCCTGCCCGAGCCCTGCCCTCCCAAGTCCTAGGAAACACACAGTCCGATAGCACCTTCAGATCCTCAGCTTATCTCCGGTCACAAGGTCAGATCGGTTCTTCAGAATCCTTGACCCATGTCACCAGTTCCTACTTAGGTCTTCAGCCCTCAGAGGAGCGAAGAATGGCCGCATGGGGCCTTGGTCCTCCTTCCATGGAAAGCATAGGCCCAGGGAGGGCAGGGCTTGTCCTCCAGCACACAGCTGTGCAAGCTAACCCATCCTAACCTCAGCAGGCCATGCTGAAGGCTGCTCCAGCAGCCCAGCCCGACTGTGCCCACGGCAGCCCTGCGTAGCTAGTCCTGTACAACCACACAGTTTTTCTGTCTCAGCCCTGTCTGTCTGCTGCCTGACTTGGTGCCTTAAGATCAGGATCTCTCTTCCCCTCTCCGGGTACGAAACCCGCTCCGGTAGTAGACTGTGGGTCTGCCAACTGCAGCCAGGGAGCCGAAGCCTGGCTGTGCAGACCCTGGGGCCCCAGGAGACGAGGGTGGAGCCCCGACAGGGAGGAGCAGCGCCCTGCCTCTTCGAGGTGGTGAGATCAGCCTAGCTCCAGAAATAAACAAGTCCCGGGGGAGGTGGCACAGGCGTGACAGTCTGAAGAGGGCTTAAGGATGGGCCCCAGGGCTGGTGGCTGGTGGACTGGCAGAGGACTGGAGTAACTGGGGCCCAAGGGGTCGCTCGGAGCCTCCGTGGGGATGGGGACTCCCAAGGACCTGGAGGTAGCCGGGACCCTGAGGATGGGCCAGATTAACCCTTCTGTGGCGAAGCACAAAACGCAGACCCGGCGAGCAGGAGCCGCTTACCCCTGCCACACGGCGAGTGGCTCTGGGACACAGAGGGTGCTGTGGCAGCGGACGAGCGAGCGCCCAGAGGGGAGCAGGACAGAGAGGCAGCGGAGCATCACATTGTGCAGGCTGGGCAGGGAACATCCCCGAGGAAGGGACCCACAGGGGCCAGGATAGACTAGCATAAGCTTAGGGGCCCTGTGGCCCAGCCCCAGATGGGGTGCTGCACAGCGCCCCGATTGTGCCCCCAGCCTCACCCCTGGGGTTCAGGCCTTGGCAGTGCCAACACCCTCCTTACCACATGCCCTGGTGGCCAGGGCCAGGACAGACCCAGCCTGGACAGGATGCCATAAAGAGGCTCCTCCAGCCCCCAACTCCCAGCATGCTTCTCTGCTGGACAGGGGTGGGGCCTCGACTTCCCCAGCACTCCCTGCACCTGTCCCCAGCGGCTCTAGAGAGTCTCTAGCAAGTGACAGCTCAGGCTCCCCCAGCAGAGGACACACTTGAGGGGTGGGAAGCTATGATGGGGCTCAGCGTCTGCAAGCCAAAGTCTGAGGTCTCCTCCTAAGGAGAGCAGGGTACTCAGTGGGCCAAGTGACTCCCTGAGACAGAGTGATTAGAACTCAGCCTGGGTGGGAGGAAGGGAGGCAGCAGGGAGTGGGAAGGGTACAGGGCTAAGGGGGGTGCTGGGTACCAGCCCCCCAGGAGGCTGATCTCCGCAGCTCATGGCTGGTAGGACTTGGAGGAGCTCAATCACTCACCCGCCCGTGCAGGCACAGGGGCTCCCTGTCTCCTCCTACCCAGAGCACCCCACCCCCTCCCCTGAGCCCCTCAGACCCCAGGAGGGGACTCGTACAACAGCACGTCCAGTGGTCAGGTCCGTCGGCTTCTGGACCTCCTCTCCAAGAGTTCCAGTGGGCAGGGCGCGGGGCAAGCTCTCAGGGAGTCGGCCCTGTTGGAAACACTTCCTGTATTAACCCTTTCAGTCCTCACAACGTGGCCCTTATCACAACAGGACACGGTGACCATGCAGCTAGTTAGCAAGAAAGCAGAATTTGGGCCGGATGGTTAGCTCAGTGGTTCCAGCGCCTGCCTCGCAAGCGCAAGGTCCTGAGTTCAATCCCCGGTAACCACATATAATACTGGGCATGGAGACACGCCCACCAGCAATCAACACCGCATACCACAATGCCGGATGTGGTGGCTCACGCCTGTAATCCCAGCACTCGGGAGGCAGAGACAGGAGGATTGCTGAGTTCGCAGCGGCTTACCTGGGCACCATAGTGAGCTCA